>JBBPBX010053931.1:0-15122 GCA_038048925.1 Garcialebias charrua
CAGTGGAGAGAGTAGACAGCACCAAGTTCCTGGGAGTGCACGTCTCAAAGGACCTGTCCTGGAGCAGGAACACTGCAGCACTGGCAAAGAAGGCTCACCAGCGTCTCTACTTTCTCCGCAAGCTGAAAAGGGCTGGAGCTTCAACCCCCATCATGAGCACCTTCTACAGAGGTGCCATAGAAAGTGTCCTGACCAGCTGCATCACTGTGTGGTTTGGTGCATGTACTGCATCCTGCCGCAAGAGCCTCCAGCGCATTGTGAGAGCAGCTGAGAAGATAGTCGGCACCTCCTTCCCCTCACTGCAGGACTTACACAGCAAACGCCTCACTCGGAAAGCCCACCGCATGGCAGGTGATCCCACACACCCACTACACAGCCGCTTCAGACTGCTGCCATCAGGGAGGAGACTGAGGAGTCTCCAGGCTCGAACCAGCAGACTGAGAGACAGCTCTGTTCATCAGGCAGTCAGGATGCTAAACACTCTGCCTGCTCTGCCCCCCCTCCCATTTGAACTGCCTTAACACTAAAACTTTCTCACACATTACCACACAACACAAAGATTTTAACACTGGACTCTGTGTCATCAAACGGTTTATTCACTAAGCTCTCGGTCATGTGCTCATACAGTTTGCACTACTTCTCATACTTGCACTAATGTTTGTATTACATCACTGCCTATAATCATAATACTGTTTACATTCTCTGTTTACATTTATTAATACTGTTTACTTTTATTACTACTGCTTACATGTAACTACTACTGTTTACATTTACACTACTCTAATATCTACACCACTGCTGATACATATACAATGTGCTCTGAACGGTCTTATTTAGGGATGCCCAATGTGCCTTACTGCATATGCCACTTTTTGCCTCTATAACAACATCAACTACTACCTCATACATATACTGTGTACATTAACTCATACGCTGCTTTGCCACTTTGCAAATGTCAATGCTAGAAACCTTTAGTTTATTTTAGTTATACTTTTTATACTCTTTTTTTTATACTAGTATGCAAAAACTCAGGACAGTATTATGTTCATTAAATGTTTAATGTTTTAGTTTTAGAGTTGGTGTAAATTTTCATACTCTTATTCCACTATGCAAAAAACTCAGGACAGTGTTAGTTTTACTATTTTATGCTTATGTCAATTATTATATGTTTCAGTGTTTCAATGTTTAGATGTTTACTGTTGCACCGAGGGACTGAGAGAAACGCAATTTCGGTCCTGTGTATGTCCTGTACAGTACATATTGCAGATCTGACAATAAAGTTGACTTTGACTTTGAATATAGACTGCAATAGCTGGAAAACTTTAGCAACTGTTTAAGCTCGACAATAAGCTCGACAATAAACAACTGTATCGTCGGCATAGAAATGTGAGGATGCATCTGGAATGATCTGACCTACATTACTTATGTTGATTTAAAGCGAATGGGTCCTAAGACTGAGCCTTGTGGTATCAGAGTCAGAGTCAGAGAGTCTTTATTGTCATTTGCACCGCATGTGGTACATGTGATGAAAACGAGATTATGTACACGGGGTCCCAGTTACATCCAACAACAAATGCAAGAGAAAAACAGTAATAACATCTAGAATTAACTAAGAAAAACATCAACTAGTAATACACTAAGCCTAATATAGTGGAAATAAACAGCAGCACGAACATGAGTTTGTATGAGCAGATGGTCACAGATGAACACAGATGAACACAGCAACAAGAAAACAGATCAGCATCAGCACAATGTGATATTTTGCAGTGTTTATTTTTTATTTTATTTTTATTTATTCATGAGTCTAACAGCCTCAGGGTAGAAGCTGTTCCTCAGTCTAGTGGTTCTACATTTGATGCTCCTCAACCTCCGTCCTGAGGGGAGTGGGGCAAAGAGTGAGTGTGCTGGGTGAGTGAGGTCTTTCATGATGCAGGTGGCTCTTTTCCTGCATCTGGAGGTGTAAATGTCTGTGATGGTGGGGAGACTGACTCCAACAGACTTCTGTGCAGCCTTCACCACTCTCTGTAGAGCTTTCCTCTCTTCAACTGTGCAGCCTCCATGCCACACGTTGATGCTGGAGGAAGAAGTACCTTATGTTGAACACAATGACTCAGGGAGTGACGTACACAAGTGTGTGGTTACCTTGGTGATCACAACGAGCCACTGGCAGCAGCTTTAACAGCTCATGTGACCTTGTGTTTTCTCTCAACATCAGCCTGAAGTAAATCCCACATTACTGTCAAACGTTTCAGGCAGCAGCTTCATCAGAACCGTTCAACATTTCTCTAGTTTTCATGCGTTTCCAAAAACAATTTTGTTTTTTGTTCAGTTGCTCCAGCTGTGATTTTAAAGTCTTGTAACGGGAAAACGACCCAACACAAAGTTTAATAAAGGAGCTTCTGATGGTCCTGTAGATGAGTTGTCACCTGTGAGGAGCACGAAAACAAAAAGGCAGATTTCCCCAAACGCTCCTTTTTTTATTATTATCGCTGCAGTTATTAGTTTTCTGCTTGGATCAGACAGCGAGGAGTAATTGACTACAAGAAGCTGGTTTCAAGTGGAACAGGTCGACGGGTTCCTACTTTGGTTTAGTCGTCATGTCTTTGACACGACTGTCACAGCTGAGCTGTTTGCTTCTGAAACATTTTAAATTAAACGCCTGGCATTCCTTGACACATCGCACATCATACAAAAGACCTTAAACAAAGCTTTTCAGTTTCAGTCACTACCACTCCAAATTTTAGTTCAGTTTCTGTAAAAATTATCGTTTTAATCATGTATGAGTTTAATAAGCTGTGGAGGCGTCATGAATCGAGTTAATCCAATGATTTACTGAGGCCCTGTACACACGTAGCCGGATATCAGTGAAACCGAACAGTTTATCGTGCGGTTTGGCCTTTCATCCACACGTGAACTCCGGTTGATGTAACTATAAACGAATAATAAAAAAACTCAGACCAAAGTGGAGATTTGAGAATTCTCCGCTTTCGAGTTTGCGTGTGGACTTTCAGAACCGGAGGTTTATGCTCCAGCTGGAGCGGCGCTGACGTGACATACTGCTCGGAGAAAAAAGCGCTAAAAATGTCAACATACCTGCTCTGACATGATTCCCAGTCAACATTTTCCTGCGTTTTATTAACTTTGTACTCCAACACGGTATTTAATAGTAGTTCAACCTCACGGTCTGTCCACACAAATGAAAAAAAAGAAAGAAATAATAACAGGAAGTTGTCGTTGCTTTGAAGAGTTGTGACGGCACTACTCTGCCACCTATGGGTTCAGCATATTCATTACAACGCTCCTTGGTGAAAAAAACGGGGAAATGTAGACGAAAATTTTAAATATCTGAACATGTATGTACGGAGATGTTTTTTTCCGCAGATATTCGTTTTTCAAACACCAGGCTACGTGTGTACAGGGCATCATTAAAAATCATTAAGGCTCATTAAAATCCAGCCACTGATTCCAGAGTTATTTTGCTAACAGGCAGGTCAAAACCTTATTCTTCTTTTGGACATAATGTCTTCTAGGATGATGATTTCGGAAATTTAAAGTTGAAATCCTTAGTACCGTAGTTTATTTTATTTTGTCAACTGACACAAAAACCAACAACCAAAAGTTCAGTTTTCTGAAAATTGCTGAAAGGAATTGTGGGAAATATAACGTATAACTAAATGAGTACTGTAGTTATTTTTATTTTTTTATTGTTGCATGTTTTCTGCAGCCCCCAACAGACTGGATGTTTTTACAGATGGTTTTTAATTTTTCTGTTATTTTTGGACAAGCTCAGAAAATCCCATAACTCCTAGTTTCTTAGAGGATTTGAGTTTTCTCTTCTGGTTTTCTCCTCCTTCCTTTCCCTCTCTTTCTTCATCCCTCCATCCTCCCTCCTGCTCTGGCCGTTGGTGTCGTGGCTGCAGAAGTTTCATTTGTGGCTCTTTACGTTGGTGAATCTCAGACAGGAAAATTTTTCTGTGAATATACAGAAGTCTTTTAGACTCATCTCTAATCTGGCCTATGCCAGATTACAGGCCTATGCCAGATTGCAGGCTCACATTTGTGCGTTCGATGCTAGTTTCTCAGCTGCAGTACAACCTTTGTGCACTTTAGTACTTACGTGACAAGACAAGGCAAATGAAAAACAAGAGTTCTTTAAAGCAAAGCACAAACCCTTCAGTACTGATCTAAGGCCAATAAGGTTTCTATCACTTTAAATAATAAATTGGATAGTTATAGGAGACACACTATTGAATTAAAGATTTACGCTCATATGTTTTAAAGATTGTGAGACAAGCTCATCCTCCCAGTCGTCTCTTGGTGGTAACTGTCCCTCAGAAGAAGACGTTTTGTCCACATAATTGGGCTGAAACGACTCCCAGTGCTGTCCTGTCCTGTCCTTTAATGGTCTTGAGGTTTAGATTTCCACGTCATTGTCGGTCTACAAAAAATGATCGTATCTTGTTCTTGTATTAACCATCTTTGTTTTCAGTTGTTGTTTACAGTTAGAACCATAGATAGTAAAATATACGTACATATGTTGGTTAGTTTTTGGACCACGATGGAAATAAATGTGTTTCTCATGTTATCCAATTACCGTATTTTCCACCGTACACGTCGCACTGCCCTATAAGTCGCATCAGTCCAAATATGTCTAATAAAGTGGAAAAAATCCAAAAAACACGTCTCTTCACCATATAAGTTGCATCTATTACATGTCACTGACAACTTGGAAATATGGGCCGGTGTTGTGCCAAACATCGATTGGCTGCCAAATGGCGACCGCGGGAACGTGCACGGGAGGACTTTAACAAGAATTTAACTAGATTAACACTTAAAAAAATTCCCGTCGCG
The DNA here is from genome assembly GCA_038048925.1 of Garcialebias charrua. Lineage (NCBI taxonomy): Eukaryota > Metazoa > Chordata > Actinopteri > Cyprinodontiformes > Rivulidae > Garcialebias > Garcialebias charrua. The sequence continues at coordinate 4,852 of JBBPBX010053931.1, forward strand.
TAGGCCGCTGAGAAACATCCATAAGTTCACCCTCCATGTTAAAAACTCTTCGTCTGACTCTTCGAAAACAAGCAATAAGGCTGCAGAGTAACACACTGGCTGCTAACTGCTATACACGCTCTCTCTAGCGGGGACCGCTTTTTTTCACGGACCACATCCGGCGCTGAACGGATATGGTCCGTGAGCAGTCGTCCGGTTGATTTAAGAGCCCGTAAATAAGTTTTTTCGTTTTTACTGATAGATAATTAGTTATTAGCGGTACTGCATTTTAACAACAACGAAACATCGAACTCTGAGATGAACTCAGGAAAAACAACCGTGACGTCTTTTATACTGAAGTGGGTTGAGCCGCACCAGGGGTTGCTAGGTGAGGGGCTGGACTCAGGTTGGGGTGGGTTGTCCTACGGCTTGTGACGTCACAAGCCGTAGGATTTGAAAACGAGACATATCACTGAAAAATAAATATACTTAGAGTAAATATACCACTGGGTGCATTTTTTTGGCCCTAGGACTGTTTTTTTAAGAAGTACATAACCAAAGTTGAGTAAAAAAAGTGAATTTTGCATCTTTGGTCCCCTTTAATAAATGCAGTTTAATGGTCAAATCGGCTTCGTTTCACCGGGGCGGTGCAGCAAAATGAAGCTGATTTGACGGTTGCTCCAGGCGAGCTGGACGAAGGTGGCAGCCTATGACAAGCCGATAGTGTCATTAATAGACACTTTTACCTATTACATGACACTACAGCATGCCATACTACTTGATTGCCATCTAGCGGCTGAAAATGGTCATGTTCAATATTTTCAGTCAGAATGAATGAAAACGGTCATATCTCAGCCAAACATTGGTTTATAAATATGGGAAAAATCCATAAATAAGTTGATTTGGCATATAAGTCGCAGGGCATGCAAATTAAACAAAAATGCAACTTATAAGCTGAAAAATATGGTAGTTATACTGTAGTGGATGTACTTTGTTTATATGTACCTATATGCATTATATTTACTAAATAAAAAATTCAAAATTCATAGCGTATATACTGTTCATTCTTCATCCATCCATTGTCTTTACACGCTTCCTTTCCGGGTCGCGAGAGTCACTGGTGTCCATATCCAGCAATCGCTGTGTGAGAGACGGGGGACACCCTGGACAGGTCTCAAGTCCATCACAGGGACGCATAGAGACAAGCACTCACCTAGGGACAAGTTAGTTACCAATCAGCCTAACATGCATGGTTTTGGTTTGTGGAAGGAAACCGGAGTACCCGGAGAAAACCCACGCATGCACGGAGAGAACATGCAAACTTGACCCAAAAAGGTCCTCTGCCAGGATTTGATCCAGTGACCTTCTAGCCGAGAGGCAGCCGCTCTACCAACTGTGCCACCGTGCCGCCCTCCATGGCTCATGGTGTATAATAGTCGATCTATGGCTCAGTTTATGGATGGTCCATAGTTTGTAGTGCATGTAGACTGTCCATTGTTCAGAATGTATTCTAGACATTTATGTTTTTAACTGTGTTAAAGATGATCTATGATTCATAGTGTGTATAGTCAGCCCATGGGTTGCAGTGGATATAGTCTGTTTCCTAATGTTTTATAGATGTTTAGTGGTTTGCAGCGTAGTAAAGTTTCCATGGTTTGATTAATAGATGGCCGTTGTTCATGAAGGTGGTTCTACGTTACTGCCCACTGTGTCAACTTTGAGCTTCCTTCACACCTTAACTCCTGTTTTTGGTCTATTTTTGTGGCAACCGCCCAGTGCAACATACATATCTGACATACTACTATAGTTTTTAGGTTTTTTTTACTTTATCTGGTGTCTACATGCCGTCTGCTGCTCCCCTCCCCTCTCCATCGTGACACATGTGTCAACTTCACTGTACAGTATTAAACAATTATAAATGTGTGTGTAGCACGCTGGATGTGTTGGATGGCGAGGGAAGCAGCATGATGTCATCCACCCCCCAGCTCCTTATTTTACAGCGAGCAACTGGACGGGTCAGCCGCCATTGGCTGCACCTCCTCCACTTGGGCTGCCTTGCCTTTTTTAGCAGTTCCCAAATGGAGCTGCGAATTCCATGTTGCTGGCAGGGTGACAGACTGCGAGATGGGAGCCAGCAAATGGGAGATTAGATGCGGCCCGGACACCAGTAAACGGCACAGTGGCCTCCAACCAGCACTGGACTGGCCTGGCAGTTGTCCCCTTCAGTTAGGACAACAGATCCTCGTGGACAGTATCGTTCGTGCATTTCTTCTAGTCGCTCTGTTCTGTAAACGGCATCTTTGTGTCGAGTGTGTGGAGGGCAGAGGGGAGTTGTGTTCTCCACTGAACGGTGAACAGGAGGTGGCTTCAGATGACTCGGCGCTTCGTGCCCTCTTGTGAAGTTGTGACATCGTTTTACTGTTTGCTCATTAAACACGTTTGTGAGCTTCCTTTCTGAGGTTTACCGTAAAACTGTCGTGTGCCGGGGCTGAGCACAAATAAATTAAAATAAATAAATAAATAAAAGGTAAACTGGTCAAACCTCAATAACATGACTCAGCATTTTCAGGATATGGATGCTGACTTTTGGTTTTTATATATTTTATACTTTCTAAAAAAATAATGTAAATGTTAATATTTTCACTTTGGATATAAAATCAAATCTCCATTTCTTTCTAAATAATGTCATTAGTTACTAAAGGTGTTTCAGCTACTGTTTTTCTTTTTTAGTTTTAGCTAACCTTTTGTTAATTTTAGCTTTTAGCTAACATTTTGATATTTAGCTTCTACGTAGCCGTTTGATTCTTTTAGCTGTCATATAACTTTTTTTTTAAAGCTAAATATTTGCTCTTTTACGTACCCCAATTGCCAGTTTTAGCTTTTATCTATACTCTTGCTACTTTTAGCTTCTAGCTAGCCTTTTTCTTTTCTTTTTTTTTTTTTTACATTTTGCTTGCCTCTGCTAGATTTAGATTTTACGTTGGCTAATTTTAGTTTTTATTAGCATTTTGCTACTTTGATTTTTGAATAGTCCCATTTTGCTTTAAGTTTCTAGTCTGCCTTTTATTTTATCTAGCCTTTTAGTAATTTTAGCTTTTAGCTAATCTTTTGACACTTGGCTTGTACTTAGCTTTTTTAAATTATTTTAGCTGTCATATAGCCTTTTTTTTTATTTTAAGCTAATTCGTTACTCTCTTACGTACCCCAATTGCCAGTTTTAGCTTTTATCTATATTCTTGCTACTTTTAGCTTATAGCTAGCTTTTTTTACATTTTGCTTACCTCTGCGAGATTTAGCTTTTACCTTGCTGTTAGCTAATTTTAGCTTTTATCAGCATTTTGCTACTTTATACTTTTGAATAACCTATTTTTGCTTTAAGTATTTGATACTGTATTTTGGGTATTTATTACCAATTCTAGCTGTTATCTATCCTCTTGCAACGTTTAGCCTCTAGCTAACCTTTTTTTTTTTACATGTTGCTTGCCTCTGCTAGGTTTTAGCATTTATCAAGCTTTTAGCTCATTTTAGCTTTTATTAGCGGTTTGCTACTTTTTGCTTTTGAATAGCCCCCTTTTGTTTTAAGTTTATAACTGCCTTTTATTTTAGCTATCTTTTTGGTAACTTTAGCTTTATCTAGTCTTTTACCACTTTAAGCGGCCGTGGTGTAGTGGTAATGGCAGTCGTCTCCCGATCGGAAAACTGGCGGTTCGACTCCCGGGACCCGCACCATGTGTCATTGTGTCCTTGGGCAAGACACTTAACCCTGAGTTGCTCCCGGTAGGACTGGAAAGCACCTTGCATGGTAGTCTGCCGCCACCGGTTTATGAATGTGTGTAGCATTCAATATATGTGTAGCACTTTGAGATTTTCAGTAATGAAAAGTGCGTTATAAATTGAATTAATTATTATTATTATTATTATTATTATTATTATTATTATTATTATTATTATTATTATTATTATCAAGCTTTTACTTAACCTTTTGCTACTTTTAGTTTTCAGGTAAAAGTAGCTAGCTTTTTGATAGGTTCAGCTCTTTAGTGCTTTGCTACTTTTAGCTTCAACTCAATTCCAGCTTTGTCAGCAACTTTTAACAAAGTACGCATTTTGTACATTCATGGCATTTTTGCAAAAAAAATGTAGTTTCCTAGTTTATTTAAATTTCATTTTGAAATTTTTAGCATTTCATCTCCTGTTAATGCAAATCTGTAAACAATGCACTGTCATGCCTTCTGTGGTTTTTACATTTTATGGCTGTTTGTCTTTTATATATAAATGCCAAAGTGCTCAGATTATCAGTGGACCAACAAATAAATTATATGCCAAATCTCAGATTTTTAGTTTTCAAATGTAAATACCAGTACAGTACATTGAATTATAATCTGTTAATACTTCCTGTGAGTTTCAGTATGACTGTTGCTTTTCGTGGTGGAGGATATTATAAGACAGCGTATGGACGGGACTTGAGGAGGAAACGTTGAACTGGCTGATCGTCTCAGACACGTGGTCTCTGCGTCCTGCACTGGCATGGCTCTAAAATGAAAGGCAGTGCCGTTAATAGATGGGCCAGTTGACCGTGGGTGTGTCAAACAAAGCAGTAGGTCACACAGATAGTGGCAGATTATCTAAACATCCACGTTGGCTCAAAGGTTAAACACAGGATGGTCAAATGTGATTCTCCGTTTCTCCGGAGTATAAAATGGACACGTGGGACACGATGACCCTGTCCCATCTAAGACATTTTTAAAATAATAAAATACAAAAACTGTTTGATATTGAGCTTCTCTGTTGGTTACAGCAACAAAATTAGTTAGTGTTACCTTGATAAGTGCCACAGATGGTGGGTGTCGTGTTTGTGTGTGTGTGTGTGTGTGTGTGTGTGTGTGCATGGGGGGGTTAAAGCCACAAAGGATGAGCGCCCCCTCATGGCTGGCTGATATTAGGTTTAGGATTATTTAACAAAAGGTCAACAATGCAATGAAACAATCAGGATGAGAAGAACCGTCTTGACTCGCCAAAAAACAACAACAACAAATGTCAAAGAAATCAATAAAAATACAGAAACAAGTCGCCAGAAGTGAAAAATAAATCTACAGCAGCATGGTTCTGTTAGCAGTGTGGTTCTGTTAGCAGTGTGGTTCTGTTAGCAGTGTGGTTCTGTTAGCAGTGTGGTTCTGTTAGCAGTGTGGTTCTGTTAGCAGTGTGGTTCTGTTAGCAGTGTGGTTCTGTTAGCAGTGTGGTTCTGTTAGCAGTGTGGTTCTGTTAGCAGTGTGGTTCTGTTAGCAGTGTGGTTCTGTTAGCAGTGTGGTTCTGTTAGCAGTGTGGTTCTGTTAGCAGTGTGGTTCTGTTAGCAGTGTGGTTCTGTTAGCAGTGTGGTTCTGTTAGCAGTGTGGTTCTGTTAGCAGTGTGGTTCTGTTAGCAGTGAGGTTCTGTTAGCAGTGAGGTTCTGTTAGCAGTGAGGTTCTGTTAGCAGTGTGGTTCTGTTAGCAGTGTGGTTCTGTTAGCAGTAAGGGTCTGTTAGCAGTAAGGGTCTGTTAGCAGTAAGGGTCTGTTAGCAGTGTGGTTCTGTTAGCAGTGTGGTTCTGTTAGCAGTGGGGTCTGTTAGCAGTGTGGTTCTGTTAGCAGTGTGGTTCTGTTAGCAGTGTGGTTCTGTTAGCAGTGTGGTTCTGTTAGCAGTGTGGTTCTGTTAGCAGTGTGGTTCTGTTAGCAGTGAGGTTCTGTTAGCAGTGTGGTTCTGTTAGCAGTGTGGTTCTGTTAGCAGTGTGGTTCTGTTAGCAGTGTGGTTCTGTTAGCAGTGTGGTTCTGTTAGCAGTGTGGTTCTGTTAGCAGTGTGGTTCTGTTAGCAGTGTGGTTCTGTTAGCAGTGTGGTTCTGTTAGCAGTGAGGTTCTGTTAGCAGTGTGGTTCTGTTAGCAGTGTGGTTCTGTTAGCAGTGTGGTTCTGTTAGCAGTGTGGTTCTGTTAGCAGTGTGGTTCTGTTAGAGTGTGGTTCTGTTAGCAGTAAGGGTCTGTTAGCAGTGGGTTCTGTTAGCAGTGGGGTTCTGTTAGCAGTGGGTTCTGTTAGCAGTGTGGTTCTGTTAGTGTGGTTCTGTTAGCAGTAAGGGTCTGTTAGCAGTGGGGTTCTGTTAGCAGTGGGGTTCTGTTAGCAGTGGGGTTCTGTTAGCAGTGGGGTTCTGTTAGTGTGGTTCTGTTAGCAGTAAGGGTCCAGTGTGGTTCTGTTAGCAGTGGGGTTCTGTTTTATTACTAACCCTAACCCTGTTTTATTACTGTTAATGCTAAGACTGCTGATGCTAGTTTTACTAATGTTAATGCTAATACTGTACTGCTAATGCTAGTTCTACCAACGTTAATGCTAATACTGCAGATGTTCTGTTACTGTTAATACAACTGTACATCGTTGGAGCCTATGAGATATGGCTGCCTAAGTCAACTGACCTTGGAAAGCACAAAAACTGCTAAAACTTGTAAAATTTACAGGCATTGAGCTGAACCTTGGTATGGTAGTAGCTGTGAGTCATCCCTACCTAACCTGTAGAGTGAGGGCTAACCGATAATCTGGGATCTCCTAAGTTTGTGTGCATAGGTTGATTTTTTTTATTTTTATTTTATTTATTTTTTTTTAGGTCAGAAACTTATGACTGATATTTGTTTTGACGTGCAGTCTGTTATTATTCACTCATTAGTTTCAGTGATTTTGATCAAACAGAACCCCCCACCCCCACTCTGCTGCCTCTCGTGGTTCTGAAAGGGTTAACCGCCCCCTCCCACATACACACACACACGAGGTGCTCGTGTTTCCCTCCAGATGTCTGTACTGAGCCCTCTACTCTCACCCCTGTGCTGCACCTCACACAGGTTTGCCACACACTTCTGTGACTCAGCTACGGGCTGTTGGGTTGTGTGGATTTATGCAGTTTTTCCTGTTTGGTCAAAGCGGGGTGGGGGGGGCAGAACAACTGCGAACACTCTGTACACCCCCCCCAACCCCCGATGTTTGAGCTGCTGTTTAACTAAACCGGTGAAGGACCTTGGACCACCAGGGCCTGGAACCGAGACCAGTTTCAGCTCAGTGCTGCGGACAGCTTGGGTTTCCTGTATTCTTACTGTACAGCAGCACACCCCCACCCGACCCCCACCCGTAGGAAGCCGAACTGTGTTGCTCTGGACCCATAAGTTAAAGTTATATCTTCACGTCCTGTTGTGAAGTCGAAGATTTGAGGACTGTCGTGTGGTGTAGGAGCTGCTCTGTACAGTAGCTCCTTTGACATGTTTGCATGCTCATCTGTGGTTTGAAGGTCTTATCAGCAGATCCACCACCTCTCACCCACGTAATCGGTCACATATAAAAACCAACAGCGCTTTGCCAAGACGAGCTGCCTTCATGCACTACTTTTTGTTTTAAAGGTCACTGAATGCAGACCTACCGTGAGCACATTACACCTCCATAGCTTTGTGTTAGCGTCCGAGGCTAAAGGATGCAGGCTCAACCGTCATGGTCTGACTGTAGATCCACAAACAAGTTTTATTATTTAATCAAAAGGTTTTCACCAGGAAGTTGCTCTCAAATGACCAACACCACATGAATGTAACGAAGAAGCTGTGGCTAATTCCTCTTTAGAACTAAAACGACTACAGTAATAATATTTTAATTCTCCGTAACTGTTGAGCATCAGCTGTTTGAACAGTTGAAGGGCTCAGATGTTTGCAGGTTGTTCTCTCATAAACTGCTCAGTGTTTGTGTTGGTACCTCTGCGCTGCCTGACCCACTTTCCCGTTTGTTTAAAGTTCATGAACATGAAAGGATGGCCCAGCACAGAAGATCAACATCATCAGGTCAGGACTCTGCGGTCTACACTCATCTCCAGGCCAGCAGTCACTCTTTCAGGGATGAAGATGTTCACATCCTTGATAGAGAGGAACGATGGTTTGAGAGAGGAGTAAAGGAGGCCATCTTTGTGAAAAGAAACCGTCCATCATTAAACAGAGGTGGAGGCCTCCGGGTTCAACTGTCCCCCTTATACAATGCTGTTATTGCTAGTATCACTCAGCCCTCTGTGAATAGCAAACAACCATCAGGGTGCTAACGATCCATCGTTAGGCTGATGGTCCTCCTTGATCATGTGAGCAGCTGGTTTCGGCTGTCATCAGCCAACTGGTTGATCCACTGTGAGAGGGTGCTATTTATAAGACTGAGCTGAATACAGCACCTCAGACTGAGGAAGTCTTTCGGACGAAAGACGAAACGTTTCTACAATTTTTTTTGTTTGTTTTTTTGAATGTCCAGAGTACCAGACTTAGCTTTTTTAGATTCATGAACAGGTGTTTCAGCATTGCTTCACAAATATTCTATAATTCAGAACCAACCGTTCCATCATTAATGTCAAATTAGTGATGTTGATGCAGAAAAGGGGGCACAAACCATGATACTACCACCCCCCTGCTTCATGTATCTTATCAAAACAAATGTTTGTCTTTATCCACAAATAATGGCTCGGATTTGTAGTAGTCTTAATCGACAACTCGGGGTTCTTAGTCTTTTTACAGGTCCGGATAAATCTGGAATAAGTTTTGTCTCCAGAGTCACCTGTTGCTCAACATTTTCTAAAAGTTGCTCAAACAAATGAGATTTGTATTTACTGTGAATACGAAATAAGCCTAATCACTAGGATGACCATGTTTGGATCATGTACAACCAAAGGTTGCAAAGGGACTAAATTTCAAGAAACGTGTGAGAATTAACTGAAAATTGGGAGGGGGGGGTTAATCAAATTGTATCATATCAAAACATAAACATTTTTGTGTGCGTTTGTTTGTTTTGTTGGAAAAATCCCTCATGAAACTAATGAAACTTTAAAAATGTAAATATTATATATCCACAAGTGGTTAACTTTTAGATTCAATCCAATTCAAGATGGCTGTTACAGTCAACTCACAACAACAACAACAAAAAAGAAGCTTTAATTATGTAAATTTGACACATCACCAGAGGGACATGTTCTCGGACCCCTTCTCTTTTCTTTATACCTACCGGTATTTGCCAATAAGTGCTATTTTTCATAAACGTGGCATTCCTTTTCATTTTTATGCCAATGATTGTTAAATTTACTTCCCAAAAGTTGGAGGGGAAGCAAAAGTATGGTGTATATGTGTATAAATCTAAACACAGGGATTAATAACCCTCCCAGCATCACTGTAGGCCCTTGTATTTCGTCAAACAATACTCCTCGGTTGTTTAATCTTTCTTCACCTGCACTCGGACTCTAAAAGAAAACCGATCCTTGGCAGAAACTCTGAAACGCCTTCGGATTTGAAGACCTGGTTCCGTCCTGCTGTTACAGCTCATTAGTATCATGTGAGTGTGTAGAATCCGGCTTTGGCGCCCACTCCGCAGCCCACTCGCCGACACATCCCTCTCAGCCGTTCAATGGGTGTGCACATTAGCGTATGGTGTGATGCTGAATCTCTCTTTTGATCGTCTCATCTCGCCTTATTGCTTTGCAGTTTATCGTGGTCAACCAGTTGTCATAGTAACCCAGCTAAATTTGTGCAAAAGTGATGTATCAGTTGCTCTTTAGAGCGGTCTCATCGAGCAGCGGCTTGGTTTCAATGAGACAAATGAGACAAGTGACTAATGGATGATGAGGGTTTTGGTGTCGCAGCGTCCGGAGGATTCACACGTTGCTCCAGTGATAAGGTCCAGTCTCTGGGGTGTTAACATTTACCTCTGGGACAGTAACGTTTGAAAAGTGACTTCATGTTTTTCTCATCAGCACTGAGCTGCTATCCTGCATTGAAAGCCCCACACTGTTGCATTAAATGTTAACATGGCACAGTTTGTGGAACTGCTCCCTGACCCATTGAGTTTTTAAAGGGATTGTGACATGATTTTTTTACTATTCATAAAATTGCTCAAAATATATATATTTTATCATTTAAATATGTTTGTTTTTGCAAACAAAATGATAAATCACTTTAATTTTGCTTTAAAAGTGATTTTGAACTTCAAGCCGTGTTTAATCATGGGAAATCCCATTACACGAACGCACCATCTGTGATGTCACACCGGGCAGAGCTCTGGGCTTGTCACAGTGCGCAGGTATGAGCAGCTCGACATGAAGGAAGTCTGATACAGCATCAGACCTAAATTAGATCCTGTTGTTTCTTGTTCCATCACCCAAACTATTTTCTGCTTCCCAAAATGAAGACAAATAGCTCAAATCTTCACATAGATTGCTAAATTCGTCCAGTTTTAAATTGTCCGCTATTAAAGACACCACAGCCCTCTGCCCAGTGTG
>JBBPBX010053932.1:0-23665 GCA_038048925.1 Garcialebias charrua
TATATATACAGTATATATACTGTATATACATACATACAGTACATACATACATACATACATACACACAACTTCAAAATAAATTCTCACCCTGTACTCAAAAAGTTTCAGCTTCTCACTGCCAACAGCTGGTGAGAGGTGGAGACGTCAATTTGAACCCCGCCCACTGGAACCGATACTGAAAGCATAATGGAAACACAACGTGTACCAGACCGAGTAGAGTAGAGTAGGCCCGTACCAGTACTACAGATACTAATGGAAAATGGGCTTACAGCATGTGGGCATGGCAGGAAGTTGAACCTTTGACTTTCTGGTCCCAATTTAGCTGCCCAACCACTGCACCACAGCTGTCCCAAGAAGTTAGAGAGAAAAGGGAATCTTTTTTATTTATGAAATATTGAAAAGACATTCTGGTCCCAATTTAGCTGCCCAACTACTGCACCACAGCTGTCCCAAGAAGTTAGAGAGAAAAGGGAATCTTTTTTATTTATGAAATATTGAAAAGACATTCTGCAATTTGAGAAGCTGTCATAATTAAAAGGCTGTACAGTTTTTAGTACAAAGTAAGTCTGGGTTAAAGCATAAAGAGCCTGCTTGTACATGGAGTTCTTCTACAGAAGACTGTTCTGTAACTTCTGTGTGCTGCTGCCAGTCTTGGCCAGGATTCTCTTGCAAAATATATTTTTAATATCAATGGGATTTTCCTTGTGAAATAAAATAAACAGAAGATTTAATTGTCTGTGTTTGTAAACAGTAAAAGCAGGTTTTCAAGAAATAACATTTTCAGCATGTTAGTATAAACTTAAAAAAAAAACAAAACAAAAAAAACACGTTTGTGCACAGAGCTGAAGATCTGGCTTTGTTGCCTCGAGAAGTTGTTGGTGTTTCTTCGTGTTGTTTCAAATGTTGTGTGAATTTTTTTCCTGCATTCTAAAAAACAAGTATTACTTATCCACTCCAAATACATTTATTGTACTATACTTTCTAAAAAAAATGGGTGTGCACGTGATATGTGGTGAAGACAACCTACTTAGAAAATGTATTTAAAGCATTTGTGTCTTGGCTTGAAGTTCAATATTCAGTGAGACAAGGTGACCAGAGCAGAGTGAGTTCATTGTACATGACAAGTAGACACTGATTGTATAATGTATGCATTGCCCTTTCTTCTTGGATAAAATATGCATTGCCCTTTCACTTGAAACTGTTTGTGGCCTGTGCCGTGAAAACGTTCTTTGTGAGAGTAAACAAAACAGTAAGGCTTCTTTTTCCATCCCCTGAACATAAAGGTTCCTAGCAAATTTAAAAAACATACTGTATTGTAGTTAAAATCTGTCTCTTTGCATCAGGTTTATGTTTAAAAGTGGTAGCTGTTGTCTACGGTTGCTCATTTTCCATTTGTTTGAGATGAAAGTTGGGCCGCAAAATGGCACACGATTCCAAAAACTCTTTGCTTGAGTGCTGTTACTGTGGTGATAGGACCAGGAATGTGCAGCGGGACAAAGTTGATTGTAGGTTGTTAAATGGAAAACACAGTGAAAATTATGTTGTTCTTTCAGTCCATTAAATCTTTTTAAAGAATCCCAGAGCTGCCTAATGCACAGGATGTGCCTCATTATGTGTTAATTTACTGTCATGTATGCACTCATTCATATACACAATGATCACTAAAATTAAGGATTAGGATTATTTTTTTTATAGAAAAAAAAAACATTTAATTGAAAGCTTAACTAACAATGGTTTTGTATTGAACTGTTTTGTATCTCTGTTGAAGACATTAAAAATATTGCGTTTTCTGCATTGTTGCCAGGCAGCCAGCAAAAAAACTGAAGGCATAACAGTAAATGGACTGTACTTACGTAGCGCCTTTCTATCTGCTCAAGATACTCAAAGCGCTTTACAACACAATCTGTGCCCTCATTTATCCATTCATACAGCACTCTACCTTTACAAAGAATAATCAGTGCTTTGGATCACTTTCATACACCAGTGGGTCACACATCAGAGGCAATGATGGGTTCAGTGTCTTGCCCAGGGACACTTCAGTATGTGACTGCTGGTGGCATTGAACCCTCAGCTCTCACATTGTTGGACACCTGCTCTTAACCACTTAGCCACAGCTGCCTAACTCAGTCACAGCTGCCCGATACAGTATTGTTACAGTATTTAGTTTTCTGTTGGGTGTAGGCTTGTTTTTACTGTTCCATTTCTATATTGACATGGGCTGGTTTCCAGTGTTAAATAATCAGTTTCAAAATCACAATTCTTTTAAACCATAAACTTCCTGTATTTTAAATTCCTATTAATTAAATTTCAGTAAAAGTGCTGGGTTATTTCCTGGTTGTATGTAGTGCAGAGCAATACCTTTCCTTCTTACATTTTGCAGCAAGCTCTCAATTAGCCGTGATGATGACTAAAGAGGGACATTCATCTAAACTTTTACCATCTTTTTAATAAAAGTTAGCTGTCCAAAAAAGATTTTGGTGCTTATCTACTAGAGATGCCTACCATCTTATTTTTTAAAGATAAGACTATTTTGACTCAAACATTTACTGCTAACAGTTAACATGTCCACTAGTTAAATAACCCTCTAATTTCCTCCATTAGCATGCCCTCTGGGTCAACATCCACATCCTCCTCTGTTCTCCAAAGCTCAGATGCTTGGTTCTGTTGGCCCAGTCAGAGAGGTTCTGGACCCCTTCCTCTGCAGAATCAGACCTCCTAGTGGAGCTCGGTCCACTCATCCTCTCTTTCCTTTTCTAAAACAAATCATTATCACCCTCTTAATCAACAAAGTCTTCACTAACCGTGTTTCCATCTACCGTATTCGCCGGAGGATTATACGCTCCGGTGTTTAATCCGCTTTGTCCAATTATTAACAAGAAACAAGAAAAAAACGTATACAATACGCCTCGGTGTTTAATACGCGTCATCACCACGCGACGCGTCAGCGCCTCATTTACCCTAATCAAGATGGCGGCGACAGAAGCAAGCGAGTACGAAGATCTTCACAAGGAAACACGGTAAAACAATTATTTCTTTGCGAGAAAAAATATATTTCTTAGCTGACTTCATAGCAGACGTGCTTCTGAGCTTAACGAAATGTTCAAATCAGCTGGATTTAAAAAAAAAAAGTTCGCCGAATTTTAGGCAGGCGCCAGGCGGGTCAAACCGGACGCTTTCTTTCTTTAAATTTAGCTAAATAAACGCTTAAAAAATATATTTCTTAGCTGACTTAATGGTAGACGTACTCTTGAGTTTAACGAAATGTTCAAATCAGCTGGATTAAAAAAAAAAGTTTGCCGATGATTTTTATGCAGGCGCCAGGCGGGTCAAACCGGACGCTTTGTTTCTTTAAATTTAGCTAAATAAACGCTTAAAAATATATTTCTTACCTCACTATAGCAGACGGGCTCCTGAGCTGAACCAAATGTGAAATCAGCTGGATTTAAAAATCTGCGGTGTGGTTTATCAGAGTCAGAGAGTCAGAGTCTTTATTGTCATTTGCACCGCATGTGGTACATGTGATGAAAACGAGATTATGTACACGGGGTCCCAGTTACATCCAACAACAAATGCAAGAGAAAAAAAACAAAAAAACAAACAGTAATAACATCTAGAATTAAAGGGGACCACACATGCAAAATTCACTTTTTAATGTTTTTTTACTAAACTTTGGGTATTTACTTCATAAAAAAACAGTCCTTGTGCCAAAAAAATGCACCCAGTGGTTTATTTACTCTAAGTAGATTTATTTATTTTTGATAAATACACCAGGATTCACACTTCCTGCATTTATTGACGTCACAAGCCGCCAGCCAATCAGATCAAACCTGAGTCCAGCCCCTCACCTAGCAACCCCTGGTTAGGCTCAACCCACTTCTGTATTAAACACATGACTGTTGTTTTTCATGATTTCATCTCATCTTTTGTTTATATGTTCTTAATTTCATGTGTACAGCACTTTGTTGCAGCTGTGTTTTTTTAAATGGCTTTATAAATAAAGTATAATTGTTATTTTTATGTTTTAGTTCAATTTTTAGTGTATTTGCGATCGCTGCCAACGCGCAGCCGGCAAAAATTAAACGAGCGGACCACAGGCGGAAGGACCGGGTTCGACGGGACCCTCTTCCGGCGCGATGGAGCGGAGCTTCAACTGTACAGCCTTGCAGCAGCCTCGCAGCAGGCTCGCAGCAAGAGGACCTTCTCCTTACAGATTAATTTACGGGAGACACTTGGTGAACTTTGTGTTGTCTTCACTGGAACAGCGATAACTCCCAAAATCTCATCGCGTGCAACGAGCGGAGCTGGCGAAAACCGGAAGAGGAACAAGCTAACATTAGCTTCGGATTCGGGTGGTCTAATGCTAAAAGGAGCAGCAAACTGCGGCGCGCTCAGACGGGTTTCGGTAAGTTATCTTAAGCTAACACTAACAGTAAGTCAAATGAGTAATAAAAAAAGAGCTAATTTTAAAACAACAACACATTACAGATACTGGCTGTTACAGAGGGCGTGAACAGATCGTTGAAGGGCGTGGACTTCAAGAAACCGGTCGTTCAAAACGAAAGTTAAAAATGGCAGAATTAAAAAGGGTATAATTGATTATCTAATAATTATTTTGTGCATTAAATTGAAGGAATAGGGTCTGGATATCCCACAGAAATACCATAAAAATTTAAAAAATACATCTGAGGTCCCCTTTAACTAAGAAAAACATCAGCTAGTAATACACTAAGCCCTAATACTGTATAGTGGAAAAACAACATTATAAACAGCAGCACGAACATGAGTCTGTATGAGCAGATGGTCACAGATGAACACAGCAACAAGAAAACAGATCAGCATCAGCATGATGTGATATTTTGCAGTGTTTATTTTTATTTTATTTTTATTTATTCATTCATGAGTCTAACAGCCTCAGGGTAGAAGCTGTTCCTCAGTCTAGTGGTTCTACATTTGATGCTCCTCAACCTCCGTGGTATGAGGGGTATCTTGCAAACAAAAACAGCTACATCCACAGCAGGGAGCGGGCAGCGACAGAGTCATCAGTCCGACCAAAGGAGGCTTTTTTCGGACACAGCAAGTAGAAACTTCTGGAAGTGGCCCCTCTTCCTCTTCACTCTCTGAGTCCTCTGCTGGCTGCTGCCTACAGCGCCCGTATAGCGGCCGAAACTGGTACTGCACCATTTTCGCCAAAAATGAAAAACGAAGAATCAGAGCGAAAAATGAGTCTAAAAATATGGGAAAAAATCCATAAATAATACTCTTCGGTGTTTAATACGCTGGACATTCAAATGAGCAAAAATACAGCGTATTATAGACCGGAGAATACGGTACTGTATTTTCATTTCGAATTTTGAGCTAATTTTTGAAATCTCGCAAATATGTAAATACAAATTAATGCGAAGCAGAAGTGTTTCCATCAACTGGCTTGAATCGCATCTACCGGGCCACGCACAGCGTCATTACGTCAGCGTCATTACGTCAGACGTCAGCGTTACGCATGTCTACAGTAAACAGGAAGTAGCGGTTGAAAACAGAACCCGGCCACACATCTCGTCAAAATGGAGAGAATATTTCAGGTATGTGTTGCTATCGGGCAAGTTGTATTTATTCTGTCATGCCAACTAGTTTTAGCGATGTTACATGTTGTCCGGAGCGGAAACAGCTGAACGTCACGTGACGTGAATGTTCGCTACGGCAGAACTGAGTCGGCAAATCTGTTTCCATCTGTCGTTTTGCGCATCAGCTCTGTTTCGAAACCCCCAAAAACCACCTCAAGCGAGCGTATCAACTTTGGGGCGAATTAGGGGAAGTTAAATCGCATTTTGCCGTTTCCATTCAGCTTTTCTGATGCGATGCTTCAAAATGTGCATCTAGAAACCTTGATGGAAACACAGCTACTGTCTGACTCAAGACTCAGTTTCTCTCCTCCATGATCCTCTCTTCTGTCTGAGAGGTTCTGACTCGGCAGTTCCGTCCTCCTCTGGGTCCGTAGCTCTGTTCTCCTCACGTTCAAAAATCGTCTCATTAGCTGTGTTTCCATCCATTTTCATTTCGTATTTTGAGCTACCTCGCAAATATGTAAATACAAATTAATGCAGATCAGAAGTGTTTCCATCTACTGGCTTGAAGCGCTTCTACCAAGCCGCGCACAGCGTCATTACGTCAGACGTCAGCACTGCGCATGTCTACAGTAAACAGGAAGTAGCGGTTGAAAACAGAACCCGGCCACACATCTCGTCAAAATGGAGAGAATATTTCAGGTACGTGTTGCTATCGGGCGAGTTGTATTTATTCTGTCATGCCAACTAGTTTTAGCGATGTTACATGTTGTCCGGAGCGGAAACAGCTGAACGTCACGTGACGTGAATTTTCGCTACGTCAGAAATGAGTCGGAAAATGTGTTTCCATTTGTCGTTTAGCGCATCTCAAATCCCAAAAACCACCTCAAGCGAGCGTAAAAACTTTTTAGCGTAATTCAGGAAGTAACCTCGCAATTTGCCGTTTCCATTAAGCTTTTCTGCTGCGCTATTTCAAATTGCGCAGCTAGAAACCTTGATGGAAACACGGCTAGTGTTTGACTCAAGCACATTAAAATTAAACACCAAACACACTAAACTACTTTCCATAAAATCCAAACATGCTAAATATCACACCTCATGACTCGCTTCTGCTCTCGCTGTCTTAATTGCGCCAAACTCCATTTAACATCTGCATCTTTTTCTTCTTCCTGTAGATTTTTTGGTGGTTGACAAATAACTTTGAGCCTCCTTAAGAAAGGAGGGGGGGATGTTATTCATCTGTTCAGCAGGGGTGGAGGGTGATTGAGGGGTGGGGGGTCCCTGTGACTGCCCGTCTTTGCCGCAGCTTCTCACTCTAACACACCTTAGATATGATGATGATTTTCAGACAAAGATGTGACATGGATTTTTTAAATTATATAATTCTGGTTTTACTTGGCCTATCAACACAATTAATAAATTGTTGTGTAGTTTAAAGTCTGTACTTTTGACAAATTAAGTCTGCTCGTCTCGGAGGAGGGGCAGACTGAGCGCGGCTGACCGAAATCAGACTGCCTGCTTTGGACTGAACGACAATAACACACCGCTGAAGCCATGGAGCTCGAATGTTTACCTAGAAGTTGCTAAACTTCATTGTAATTAATGACCAACCGCTATCAGTTGTAGAAAACAAAGGATTTTGCAGCTTGATACTTACAGCCAAGATATAGTTTATCCTCCAGGAGATATTTATCGGTACAACAGTAGACAATCATAAAAAGCATATGCATTGAAAAATACAAGAACAAAGTCTTCACTGTACAAAACAAAAACAGTTACATTATAAAGCTATGTAAAATGCTAAAAACAGGAACATGCTTGTGTTGGTTTATGCCATGAACGTAGAAGATGTTTAAAGCCATCTAATCACTTTAATGTCCACTTTAAAGCTATGAATAAAAAACAAACAAGCATGTTTTGTGTTAGCAGGTTTTAATTCTAACTTTCAAACTTATCCAACATTAATAAAACTTACCTCATGTTGCCTTTTTGAACATGCATCGTGGCTAATCCCCGACTTACGAGCGAGTTCCGTTACAACGACTATCTCGTAAGATGAAAATCTCGTAAATCGGGGACTACCTTTTATATAACGCACGAGCCGCCACTGATACACGTACATGTAGGTATTGAACAGCTACCAAGTTCGCCTATCCTAACACAGCTATATAATTTTTACAAACAAAAAACAGTACATAACACATAAATAAAAATATAATTTCTTACTTTGAGCTGATCAAGCTTGTCTCGTCTGTTTGCACGTCCGAGCACGTCCGAGCTCCGTACCTTGTGCTGCTCCAACACGGTCCAAACTGTTTACAGGAAGGACTGTTAGCTTGTTAACTCCATACATTTGGAGCCAGAAAAAGAGTTAACTTTAATAACTTACTGAAATCCGTTTCTCCGCGGTGTTCTCCATCCAAAACAAGCTGCCCGCGTTAGCTGTTGTTAGCCCCCGCCATTAGGCCTGCACTCGTTAGCTCCGTGCTAACGAGTCCATCCATCCAAAAAAGGCTGTCGGAGCTGTTTCTCCACGTTAGCTGGGTGTCCATCCGACATCTTAGGCTGCCAGGCGGACATTGATGCAAGCTCCCGGCCGCCGCCCGTCGGTTCGGTGTCTCCGGTGGGGGTCCGCTTTAGCATGTTAGCTCCGCGATTAGCTGCGCTTTTTAGCGGAGTGATCGCGGCTGCTGCTCCAGGCCTGAGACTTCCACAGAGTTCACCGAGTGTTTCCAGCTAATTTATCCAAACGAGGCAACCTCTGATGGGACACACGTCCTCCAAAGCCAGCTGGCAGCTGCTGATACTCGCGGACCTCACTTGACCGCACTTGGGGACCGTAAAATGGCTGACACGGAGGCAAGATGGTGTAGTGGCAGGGCTTTTGACTTGGGACCCGAAGGACGCGGGTTCGCGCCCCGGCCCCGGCCACTACACACCTTGGGGTGTCTATGAGTGCACATCTAATTCTCCAGCTCCCCGAGCGACTACGCTGCTCGCTGCACCACCTGGTGGTGGTTGGGTTAAAGGCAGAAGACCAATTTCGTCTGTCAAGTATGGGAAACATACACAGATGACAAATGTGACAAATTATTATTATTAATTATTTCCTGAAACGGCCGGAAGTTGCGCAAATACTGTACGCTTAAAATTGTAAAAAAAATAAAATAATTTTTTTTCTTTTCGGCTTCTCCCTTTGTCAGGGGTCACCACATCAAGCTAGTCGCATGAAGATTTGGCAATTGTTTTTACGTCGGATGCCCTTCCTGACACAACCACAGACCACCGAGCTACCACAGCCCTCTGTGTGGAGCAGAGAGCTGATATCTAGGGTGCCCGGGGGAGCAGATGGTGTGGGTTAAGGGCCTTGCTCAAGGGCCCAGAGTGGAGCAGATGAGGGTGGAGACAGGTGTGACTGCTTCACTTATCCCACCCACATTTTTGATGTTGTCGGTACCGGGGCTTGAACCGGCGATCTTCTGATCACAAGCGCACCTTCTTAACCTCTGCGCCACACTTGCTTAAAATTGTAATAAAACATAATTATTAGGGGTGTAACGGTACGCTAAAATCACATTTCGGTTCGGTTCAACTACAAGGAGAGCTCGGTTCGGTTTATTTTCGGGTTTTTTCGGTACAAATTAAAAAAAAAAAATTTTTACAAACTAAAGACTTACAAAATGTTTATTTTGAAAATGTGCAAAAAATATGTTTGTATTGTATTGTAGTAATAAATAAAAGTGACCCATTTGGATGACCAACAACACCACCAGCCTGATCAAGAAAGGTCATCAGAGACTACTTCCTCAGACGGCTGAGACGAGCTGGTCTGAGCAGCCCAGTTCTCACCTCCTTCTACAGGTGTGCAGTGGAGAGCATCCTGTGCTCCAGCATCAACGTGTGGCATGGAGGCTGCACAGTTGCAGAGAGGAAAGCTCTACAGAGAGTGGTGAAGGCTGCACAGAGGTCTGTCGGAGTCAGTCTCCCCACCATCACAGACATTTACACCTCCAGATGCAGGAAAAGAGCCACCTGCATCATGAAAGACCTCACTCACCCAGCACACACACTCTTTGCCCCACTCCCCTCAGGACGGAGGTTGAGGAGCATCAAATGTAGAACCACTAGACTGAGGAACAGCTTCTACCCTGAGGCTGTTAGACTCATGAATGAATAAATAAAAATAAAATAAAAATAAACACTGCAAAATATCACATCATGCTGATGCTGATCTGTTTTTCTTGTTGCTGTGTTCATCTGTGACCATCTGCTCATACAGACTCATGTTCGTGCTGCTGTTTATAATGATGTTTTTCCACTATATTAGGGCTTAGTGTATTACTAGTTGATGTTTTTCTTAGTTAATTCTAGATGTTATTACTGTTTTTCTCTTGCATTTGTTGTTGGATGTAACTGGGACCCCGTGTACATAATCTCGTTTTCATCACATGTACCACATGCGGTGCAAATGACAATAAAGACTCTCTGACTCTGATTTTAAATAAACAGCACTCTACAATAAATAAACTATACTAACAATAATAAAAATCTTAATAAATGCAATAACAGTCAGAACCAGAACAATAAGCAGCAACAGACTGTTTACAATCTAACTAATCAAGTTTTTGTTCAAGTTTTTGTTCAGTAGCAGCAGTGTGGCTGTATTTGTCCTCTGTTGTGTACTCACAACTTCTTCTTGGTGGGACAGGTGGGACTGTGGGAACAGTTCAGAGTTCAGTTCAGTCATCACTTAGCTGCAGGTGGATTTACCTCTGTCACAGACTGGAAATAAAAAACAAAAGAGATTTAAAAAAACAAGTTAATAAGATTATGATTTAAAAAAAAAAGATTATTTAGATAATAAAACAATACCTCTTGAACAATTGAATCTCTCACTCTTCATCATGGCAGGCAGGGCTTTAATCTGGTCCAGGGCTTGTTGACAACATCAGTTAGTTTTTTCATAAAGAGCTGAACTTTTTGAAGTGTTGACATGATGAATGTCTCATAGTGACGCTCAGCAACTTTAAAACCTGCGCATATAACAACGTTCAGACAGATTCAGAAATTTAAAAACTCATAGGCTACAGCTTGTGGACCGCTGTGATTACCTGATGAAGGAGTTTTAATGCAGCTCTTCGGTCACGTTCGGATGAAGTAGTTTTAATGCAGCTGCTGTTCACGTTCAGATGACAGTTTCCAGTGCTTTCACGTGACGTGTTGCTGCTGCACAGAGAGCTGCGTCACGCAATCAGCTGCTGCAGAGTCTTCATGAAACAAAGTCCACACAAGCTGCGCGTGCGCTCGTCTTTTAAAAAGAAAGTTATAACGTTCAAAAACAGGAGACCGCACGAGATGCTAACGGCTAAATGCTGCGCGTGCCACGCGAAAATAGGTCCGTGCTGAAACGCGCCCAGGAAATTTTGTTCCGCGGTGCATATATTCCCCTGTTAAGAACGTTTAATGAGTGAAAAAATAACCGAAACGGTACGCAGGTGGACCGAACCGAACGTGGTGTACCGGAACGGTTCGGTAAACCCATTATAACCGTTACATGCCTAATAATTATACTTTATTTATAAAGCCATTTAAAACAACCACAGCTGCAAAAAAGTGCTGTACACATGAAATTAAGAACATTTAAACACCAACAATTTTTTTTAAATTTATTTTTAATTTCACATTTTTATTAAATATGATAACCTCGTAAATCCGGAACCTCGTAGGTCGGCCCCTCGTAAATCGGGGATTACCTGTATATTTGTACAATTTGTACTTGCCTTTAGGGAAGAGATTATTACAGCCTCATATAAAATCAGTAATGATGATGATATAGGGACAGTATTGGCTGAGATCAAGATTTAGGTATCAGGATCGGATCTGAAGTTTAAAAATGTGGATCAATGCATCCCAAATTATACAATTATAACTTTATTTACTGTATTCTGTTTAAGCAACAGTAGTACCTGTAGTTTTCCTATTTCAAAGCAATTAGATTCTTTGATGCACTTTATTGTTTAGTTTACATTTATATGATTTACTACAGTAATACAGTAATATGCACAGTACTTTTTAAGACTTTCTTACTGCCTGCTTATGTTCATATACTTTTTTAAAAGTGATCTCAGTTTCTTGTTTTGCACTTTTTATTTCATTGCTAATTTGCTAAAACTTACGTTATAACTGCAAAAATGTGTTAATGAGTTGCTAATGCTTTGTTGATAAAAATACAACAGAAGATTACTGTTTTAATCTCTAGAGTGGTATCTGGTAAAAAGTATTATTTGACAGTCGAATTGCGTTCTTCTGTAGTTATATTTTATCAGCTGATAGGCTGTGTTGCAAGGATACAATCATTTGGACTATTGATATTTATACAAGAGCAGATCAATGAGTTTTATGGTAGTACTACAGCTAGAGACAGTTGTGTGGGAAATAAACAGATGTTCAAGGAACCAAGGTACAGGTATGAAATATGTTCTTTTTGTTATAAGAGGATCAGGCTGAGAGCTCTTCATGGCTCGAAGGTACAGTACAGACTGCTCTGAAAAACTACAGTGAGTTTGTTTTACTCCGAGGCCTTTCTGAAAGACCTTTGAACATGGTTTCTAGAAACAATGGAGACTTTGTATTGTTGACTATATCTCAAAGCTATCTCAGCTGGAATTACAAGGCTTTCTTATATGGGAAGGAAATACAGTTAGTCGTGTATCACAGATGTGTAATACGTGTATTTAGGTTGTCTTTTTTCTGTCTCAGCTTATTCACATGTACATAATGATATTTGATACTTGAATGATACTCTTGAAAATGAGTTCTCTTGGCTCAATGAGACTACCTGTATAAATAAAGGGTAAATGAAAATAATAATAATCATCTCTCATGTTGGCTGAAAAAACTGGGAATCCCCATATCAGTTCTGCCATTCAAGTGTTTCATACACCCAACCACCCCAAATACATAAAAAAATATGAAAAAAAAAAATGAAAAAAAAAAACATATCCAAAAAGGATTCTATAAGCCAACTGCTGACTGACATAATTCTGTCGCAAGTAACAGTGCCTAGTTATGCATTAGGCTGAAATGGCAAAACAGATTCAATAGTCTGTGGGAGTTTCTCAGGCACATCGAGAGAGATACAAGAGACATGGTTTTATCGTCATTGATACTAACTCCAGCATTTCCCCAGCTTTACCCAGGGGGAGTACCCTGCCTTCACCAATAGAATCACCCGTCACCTCATGAAGGTCATGGCATGTAATAAATTAATAAATATCTGTATGTGTTCACACTTGACCAACTCAATGTGGCTGGTGAAGATCACAGTCAGAGAGTCAGGGAATCTTTACAGTATTGTCATTCGCACCACATGTGGTACATGTGATGAAACGAGAATATGTACACAGGGTCCCAGTTACATCCAACAATAAAAAGTAAAAGAAAAACAGCAATAACATCTAAGATATAAACTAAGAAAAACATCAACTAAAAATACACTAAGCATTAATATCATAGAAAAACATTACTCCAAACAGCAGCACGAACATGAGTCTGTATGAGCAGATGAGCACGAACGAACACAGCAGCATGAAAACAGATCAGCAGCAACATGATGTGATGTTTCACAGTGATTATTCTGGTTAGATATCAATCAATCAATCAATCACCTTTATTTAACCAGGTAGAGCCCGTTGAGATCGAGATCTCTTTTACAAGGGTGACCTGGTCAAGTGGTCAGCAGCACACGTCACATTGGCAATAGGCATTTGCACTTATCAAAAAGAAAATAAAGAAAACTACAATCACAGTAAACAGATGTTGACAGTTCAAAACCAACAGGATATGACAGATTTTCATGAGTCTAACAGCCTCAGGGTAGAAGCTGTTCCTCAGTCTAGTGGTTCTACACTTAATGCTCCTCAACCTCCTTCCTGAGGGGAGTGGGGCAAAAAGTGTGTGTGCTGGGTGAGTGGGGTCCTTCATGATGCAGGTGGCCCTCTTCCTGCATCTGGAGGTGTAGATGTCTGTGATGGTGGGGAGACTGACTCCAACAGACTTCTGTGCAGCCTTCACCACTCTCTGCAGAAGCTTTTCTTTCTGCAGCTGTGCAGCCTCCATGCCACACGTTGATGCTGGAGCACAGGATGCTCTCCACTGCACACCTGTAGAAGGAGGTGAGAACTGAGCTTCTGAGACCACACTGGAGCAAGGCTGCAGCTGCGCCCGCCAAATTGAAAGCCCCAGTCTCCACTTTTACACCCATCACAAGGGTGGAGGGGTTCACTGAGCGTTTTTTTTCCCTCAGTCCAGGATGGACCAGAAACCAGTACCTCCTGGGAGGCACGACCAAACCATCATCCAGCTCTTGAACAGAGCCCACCAATGCTCTGTCCAGGCTGCAGTAGCCAATAAAAATATTGAGCTGCTCACCTATCATATCTCTAAGAGGCTGGAGGAGACAGATCTGCCAGAGGAGGCGAAAAGCTCGCGCTACAAAGCCGCTGACGTCATCCTCAACCTCTGCGCAGTGGCCACAGTCTGTCTGTCACGCACCACCACTTGGATGACCATGATCCAAAGGACAACGTGGCTCCACCATGCCCCCTCCATGCCCCCTCCATCCCTGACAGACTGCAGAAGGACTTGCTGGAAAGCCCAATCTCGCCAGATGCGTTATTTGGGACAAGTCTGACGGCGTTGCTGGAAAGATCCAAGAGGAATGAAGAGGTGTCTGAGACGGTTCGCCACCTGATGACATCACAAGCTCCCTCCCGTTGCCCTGCCAGATGGAGGGACCGACAGGCTCAGAGACAACAGCAACGGCGATCCACGCCTGCAGCGGCAGCTCCTCACTTCACTCCACCGCCGGCCCCTCCCAGCAGAGAACAGCCGCACTCAGCTCGCCATCCAGGAGCGGCTCAACGCTTCCCATGGGGCCGCCAACAGACGCAACCCTGGAGTGGTCAGCAGCAGGGGCACCCACGGCGGAGACAACAAAAGAAATGACTCTTTGTGGGGAGTGTGTGTGATGACGATGTATGTTTTGAAATAAAACGCAAACATCACTCAAAGAGCAGTTCCTCGCCTGCTTTCAGCCTGCCTGTTAAATCGGATGATTTTTCAGCAGCTCCTTTGATGCACACACTTCCCACACATGACAAGCTGGTGTCTGCTAAACAGCTGTTTACGAGACACTGCAGCTTGAAAAATGTTACAAAACACTCCTGTTTCACGTCTGATGAACCTGGTTTTGCTCAGCAGATAGAGCCGGGTGAACATCCCGCTTTCTGTCAGAAACAGTGTCACTCCCCGCTGTCCCTGTTCTCACGTAGCACAGCAGGGATAATCACCTCACACCACGCTGTCAACCTCAGCCTCTGTTGACAGCACGTCACACGAATAAGTGCTGCCACTCATCTGCAACGTGCAGACTCGCTGCAGCTGTGACGTGTGCCTGCACTCTGAGCAGAACAGTAGGACACGTGTCACACAACATGAACACGAGCCACCGTTTAAGCGGCATGCCACTTACAAAAGCGACAGCACCTCCCCTCAGCGCTTGTTTACTTACACTGCAGACCCGCAGTCTGAGTGCAGCGCAGAGGCGGTTGCGCAGAGGCGGTCACGCAGCCCTTTCGGTGCCGGCCCCCATGGGTCACACAGGTGACGGCGGAAGGGGCCTTGCAATGGTTGGTGTCCATGACGTCCACGACACGACAGGAACATAGACGCCCGTTCTCCGAGCAACACGTAGAGTGGCTGCGGCTTTGTCCAATGGATCGATGAATGAACAAGCTGATAAGCAGAGGAGACTCGCTACAGTTTGCAGCCCGACCTCTTCCTTTCAGAGGTATCCTGGAAACAGTTCTGTCATGCCCAGAGCAGAGCTCCTCCCTCCTGTCAGAGATTCAGGAGCTGCTGACGAAGGGTGTAGTCTCCAGAGTCCCGGACGGGGAGGAAAACACAGGGTTTTATTCCCGTTATTTCCTCGTGCCCAAGAAGAAAGGGGGAATGAGGCAAATTCTCGATTTATCCACATTCAACAAATCGATTGTGGAAAGACAGTTTCATATGCTAACAATCAAACAGCTGTTAAAAAACATTCACCAGAACGACTGGTTCACCTCCCTGGATCTGCGAGACGCATATTGGCACATTCCCATCATTCTAAAACACAGGAAGTTTTTGTGTTTCTCTTTCCAGAAGGCCCAGTTCTAGTACAACAGACTACCTTTCGGCTATTCCCTCGCACCGCGCAAATACTCGAAGTGCGTGGAGACTACCATCCAGCCATTACGTACAGCGGGGATGAGAATTCTTTTTTACCTGGACGATTTGCTGCTGCTGAGCAGGTCCAGAGAGGAAGCCGCAACCCAGACCAGAATTTTAGCAGAACATCTGTTAATCCTGGGGTTTTCCATGAACTGGGAGAAGAGCTCCGCCCTCCCCTCTCAGATTATTGTTTATCTGGGAGTGGAACTAAACTTGTGCATGATGAGAGCTCGCCTGTCACAGCAGAGAGCCCTTGACCTGACAGCTCAGCTGGAACGCATCAGACCCGGAAGGGTGGTGACAGCTTTGTCCATCATGTGTCTCTTGGGCATGATGGCGGCTGCTCATGTTGTTGTACATCTTGGCTTACTTCATATGAGGCGGATCCAGTGTTTGGTTTGCCCACTTACGCATAGATCCTGTACGTCAGAAGAGGAGGATGATTTCGGTCCCCTCTCCGTGGAAGCCGATTTACGTCACTGGGGGAACCCCCTCACTCTGTCGGAAGGAGTTTCCATCGACAGACCCACTTCACACGTCCCTGTGTTCACAGACACTTCTTTGACGGGCTGGGGGGGGGGGCAATTGTCTGTCTCAAACTGTCTGTGCGCGGTGGACAGATCACATACATTATCACATGAATGTATTGGAACTACTGACAGTTTTCAAAGTTGTTCAACATTTTGCACCTTTGCTGCAAAATCAACATGTACTGATACCCACCGACAACAAGGTAGCAGCATCCTACATCAACCGCAAAGGCGGTGTTCGTTCAGCCCAGCTGTTGCATATGGCGAGGCAGCTTTTGGGGCGGCCGTGGTGTAGTGGTAATGGCAGTCGTCTCCCGATCGGAAAGTTGGCGGTTCGACTCCCGGGACCCGCACCATGTGTCGTTGTGTCCTTGGGCAAGACACTTAACCCTGAGTTGCTCCCGGTAGGACTGGAAAGCACCTTGCATGGTAGTCTGCCACCACCGGTTTATGAATGTGTGTAGCATTCAATATATGTGTAGCACTTTGAGATTTTCAGTAATGAAAAGTACGTTATAAATTGAATTAATTATTATTATTATTATTATTATTATTATTTTGCTCTGGGCTCATCTGCACCTGCTATTTTTGAGAGCGGTGTACATTCCCGGTTTTCTAAACAGAGGGGCGGATTTAATGTCGAGAGGCAGTCCACGTCACGGAGACTGGTCCCTCCACCCTGAACTGGTTGCTCAGATCTGGACCAGATTCGGCCGCGCGGCGGTGGATCTGCTCGCGTCACGAGAGAACGCACAGTGTCCACTGTGGTTCTCACTGAGCTCACGAGACAACCCTTCTCTGGGAGTGGACGCTTTTGCGCACAGCTCGTGGCCAAAGAAGTTGTTATATGCATTCCCTCCAGTTCCACTCATTCCACGTGTTCTGGAGCGAGTCCAGAGGGAAAAACTGTCAGTCATCCTCGTTACGCCAGAGCGAAAAAACGTACCATGGTTTCCAAACATCCAACGGTTGGTAGCGGATCAGCCATGGCAGCTCCCGTGGAGGAGAGATGCACTCCTCAAGGCGGGAGGAGCGATCATGCACTATCCGGAAATTGGTTAGCACCTGTGGGTTTGGATGCTGAACAGAACCGGTTAGTTAGCATGGACCTCGCTCCAGATGTTGTCCAAATGATCCAGGAATGCACGAGCTACGTCCACAAAGACACTTTACACATCTAAATGGACAGCTTTTCAGCGCTGGTGCACAGAAAAAGGTGTGGATGCTACGTCATGTCAGATGGGTTGCATGCTTTCTTTCTTGTAGCAACTGATAGAGAGAAATTTGGCTTTTAGCACCATAGCAAGGATTTTATTGAAAGCTTGTAAATTTGAACATATTACACCCATTCTCCATAACCTCCATTGGCTTCCTGTCACCTACAGAATTCAATACAAAACTGCTCTCATTACACACCAATGCTTACACGGAACTTCACCTGACTATCTAAAGGACATTCTTGCACCATATTCATCCACCCGGTCTCTACGATCACAGAACAGTAATCTACTTCACATTCCATGAACCAAATTAAGGACCATGGGAGACCGGGCATTCTGTGTGGCTGCCCCCCGCCTATGGAACTCCCTCCCTGACTACCTGAGAGCTCCACAGTCACTGGTTGACTTCAAAAATGGCTTAAAGACTTTTCTTTTTAAGCAAGCCTATTCTGCCTCCACATGATTTTATCTTTGATCTTGGTTGATATTATTATTGATTTTACTTGATTTTATCACTTGAGATTTTTATTAATGAAAAGTGTGGTATAAATTGAATTTATTATTATTATTATTATTATTATTATTATTATTATAAAGGTTTATGCTGGAGCTATATCCTCCTGTCACGAAGGATTTCGTGATAGAACGGTTTTTAATCACCCACTGATGAAGCGTTTTCTGAAAGGCGTGCACCGGCACAGGCCTGTGACACGCTCACTCGCTCCTCAATGGGACCTGACAGTGTTACGCGCATTAATTAAGGTTCCGTTTGAGCCTTTATCTGACGTGCCACTTAAATTTCTGTCTCTTAAAACTGCTCTGTTGCTAGCACTCACATCTGCTAAGAGAGTGAGTGATCTGTGCGCTCTCTCTGTTGCTTCCTCATGTTTGAAAATTCAACCTGATGGTAGCTCCGCTACATTAAGGCCTAATCCTGCCTTCATGCCGAAATGCATAAACAGCTCTTTCAAATCAAGGGGGATCAATTTAAATGGGTTTCATCCTCCTCCACACGAGTCTGAAGAGTAAGCCAAGTCCCACTTACTCTACCCTGTTCGTGCGCTCTCATGTTATGTGACGCGCACAGCCACATTACGTCAGTCACGGCGCCTGTTTGTCAATTACAGACAGCTCGAGTGGACGCGCCTTGTCCTCTAAGCGTCTCTCTCACTAGCTGTGTGAAGCCATTTCAGAAGCTTACAGGGCCGCAGGGACAGAACCCCCACAGATCCTGCATGCACATTCCACGAGGTCCATCTCATCCTCAACAGCCCTGCATGGAGGAATGTCGGTCGATGACATCTGCTCTGCTGCGGCGTGGTCATCTCCATGTTCTTTTATCAGGTTTTATCTGCGTGATGCGTCTGAGTTCTCCATGACCCACTCTGTTCTCAGAGTTTTATCAGAGTGAATTTGAATCCCTCATGAAGCCTTTTATTCTGGGCTCACATCTGCCTGCTGCCAGGTTTGATGTGTTTTTTTTATTTTTAGGTGGGCGTGGACTAAAAGGTTTCAGTGCGCGCTACGTGCGAAGGGAATTATTCAATAGCGACAGCTCCTAAAGGGCTACGCTTATACTCATAGAATCTGGGGTTCAATATTTAACCAACGTTTTTAGGAGAACATTCTGAGCCTGGACTTCAGTCAGAGTTCGGACGTGTGTTGTAAGAGCTACAGAAAGAAACAAGGTGAAAGATGACAATATGCCTACATTGTGACATTGAAACTGTTTAAAAATGTAAAGTTTGTGGAAGTAAATGATAAATGGACTGTACTTAAAGCACCTTTCTATCTGCTCAACGTCCTCAAAGCTCTTTACAACACAATCTGTGCCCTCATTTACGCATTCATACAGCACTCTACTAGATCTATACAAAGAATAATCAGAGCTTTATCACAGTCATACACCGATGGGACACACATCAGAGGCAATGAGGGGTTCAGGTCCCTTGCCTAGGGACACTTCGGTATGTGACTACTGATGGAATCAAACCACCTACTCTTGCAATGGAGGACGACTGCTCTAACCACTCAGTCACAGC
Source organism: Garcialebias charrua (assembly GCA_038048925.1). Lineage (NCBI taxonomy): Eukaryota > Metazoa > Chordata > Actinopteri > Cyprinodontiformes > Rivulidae > Garcialebias > Garcialebias charrua. The sequence continues at coordinate 19,623 of JBBPBX010053932.1, forward strand.
CACCCCAAATACAAAAAGTTTGCAAAAGACAGCTCAAACGTTGGCGTGCGTGACATCAACACGAGGTCCAATTTGCACATTTGTAAAACCGAACCTGCATTTGTGACAAATTGTGTAAAATATATGTATGTCAAAATAATAGTTCAGTCATGTGAATTCCATCTTTTTAAACAATGTCATGTTGTGAGCATGATCACTTGAAAAATAAGCAACGCTGTGCGATTCCTAGGTTTCCAGCCACAGACACTTCCTCCACAGCTGCCACTCATTGCAGTGCAGTCAGCCACCACTCCACACCTGCACCTGATCTGGACAACTACTCTGTGGACTAAGCTCCTGCCATACATTCTTCCGACGCTGGAACGTTATGATACCTAATGGCACATGTGTCGAACTCAAGGCCTACGGGCCAGATGTGGCCCGTCACGTCATTTTATGTAGCCCGCGAGAGCTTCAAAGGTTAGGTTAGATTACTTTATACCCAAGGGTAAATTTGGTTTGCATTGGTACAAAGCATACATCCATGCGCACACACAAATAAAAACAGAGTAAAAACATTTAGTAAAAACACTTCAAAGAAACCATAAACAGATAATATTGCACATAACGGTGTTAAGGCTCCCCAAATCATATTAAAAAAAATAATAAAAAAACATTTAACCACTAAAAGCTTCAACGTTATTTCAGTTAGTTCATTTCAGTAACAGCAGTGGTAACAAAGCTATTTAAAACGTGTTGTCCTACATTTAGGGACTAAAAACCTCCGACCAGAGGGAAGAAGCTGAAACTCTCTGTACAGGGGATGAAGGACATATTTTAAAACAGAAGAAGCTATCCTCTGTACCTGACTAACGTACATGGATGTAACTGAAGTTTGGGTTCCTCCGGTCAGTTTAGATGACAGCTCAACAATCTGCTGAAGGGAATTCTTTCCTCTCAGTGTAGTTTGACCAAACCATGACACCAAGGAAAAGGATAAAACTGATTCAATAAAAGCACGGTAAAACATGGTCATTATGGTTTGGTCAATATTAAATTGGTTGAGTTTCCTTAGACAATAAAGGCGCTGGTGGGCCTTTTTACACACCTTGTCAAAGGTCTGATTGTCGTATAATAAATAAGTCAAAAGGGTGCACTCACAAACTACATTTCCCATAATGCATACTAATTACAGTATGTTACTCACGAAGTAACAGCATCCCACCACTAGATTTGGCAGCATGGTGGCACAACTGGTAGAGCTGCTGCCTCTCAGCGAGCAGGTCCCCGGTTCAAATCCCGGTCCGGGGGCCTTTCTGGGTGGAGTTTGCATGTTCTTTCCGTGCATGCGTGGGTTTTCTCCGGGTGCTCCGGTTTCCTCCCACAGTCCAAAAACATGCATGTTAGGCTGATTGGTAAATCTAAATTGACCCTGGGTGTGAGTGAGACAGGTCCCTCTTGTAAATGCAAATCCCTTGTAAATCCCTCTTGTTGATGCAAACTTTTATCCTGCTATAAAAGACTGTGAATACTATAATGAAGAAAAGTTTAATAACATCAATATAACAAATGGAGATCTCTCTATTATTCACATCAATAGTAGAAGTATAAATGCAAATATAGCCAAAATAACAGATTATTTAAAACAGTTAAACAGAACTTTTACATTAATAGCACTGTCAGAGACATGGCTTAATGATGAAAACAAAAATAATGTTCACATCGAAGGATATGAATTATATCATTTAAACAGAAACAATAAAAAAGGTGGTGGAGTAGCTCTATTTGTCAAAAATGAAATAAAGTGTAGAATAATTAAAGAAATGTCAATAATTGTTGACAATCTTATGGAAATAATAACAATAGAAATATTAAACGAAAATGCTAAAAACATATCCATAAGTTGTGTATATCGATCACCAGGATCAAATATAGAAATATTCACCGATAAAATCATACAACTACTGGAAAAGAGTTTAAATAAAAAAGTTTTCTTGTGCGGAGACTTTAATATTGACCTGGGAAATAAAACAGATTCAAATAACATCAGCACATTTCTAAATTCAATGTATAGTTTAAATCTTTATCCGTTAATATCAAAACCAACAAGAATTACAACTCATAGTGCTACGATAATTGACAACATTTTCACAAATATAACAAATGGGGATATGACAGGTGGTATCTTAACAACTGATTTAAGTGATCATTTACCAGTTTTCACTATCTACAGAAATGATCAAAACATTACAAAAGAAGTTACAATTAAGAAAAAAATAATAAACACATCAAAAAAAGCTATGGATCAATTAAAAGATGATTTACAAAAGCAAAACTGGAAGGACGTGTATATTGATGATGTTAACAGATCATATGATGAATTTATGAACATCTTAGAAGCTCTGTATGAAAAGAATTGTGTGCAAAGAAATCGTAGAAAAAGAAATATTGTTGACCAACCTTGGATGACTAAAGGGTTGAGAAATGCTTGTAAAAAAAAATAACTTGTATTTATGTTTCTTAAAAACGAGAACACAACAAGCTGAAGAAAAATATAAAAAATATAAAAATAAATTGGTAATGATTATAAGAAGATGCAAGAAAGAATACTATAGTGATTTATTAAACAAGAGCAATGGTGACACTAAAACAACATGGCGAGTAATAAATGATGTTCTAAAAAGTCATAAAGCAAAAACGAACATTGCAAAATATTTTGTGAAAGATGACAAAGAAATACATGATGAGAATGATATCGTAAATGAATTTAATCAATATTTTGTAAATATTGGATCAAGCCTTGCAGCTAAAATACCAAAAGTAGATAATAAGGTGTGTCATTCAATTAAAAGTTGCACCAACAGTATTTTTCTTAGTGGAACTAACAAAGAGGAAATTATGAAAATGGTAAAAAATCTCTCAGACAAGAGATCAAAAGACTGGGTGGACATGGATATGATGTTCGTAAAGGAAATAATAAGTTATGTTATTGAACCGTTTACATATATATGCAATTTATCTTTTTCAACAGGAATATTTCCAGATAACATGAAAGTAGCAAAGGTAATTCCTCTTTTTAAAAATGGTGATAAATGTGTATTCAATAATTATAGGCCAATATCCTTATTACCACAGTTCTCAAAGATTCTAGAAAAACTATTTGTGTCCAGATTGGATCAATTTATTGATAAACAAAACATTTTAAGTAGCAGTCAATATGGGTTTAGAGAAAAAAACTCTACGTCAATGGCTCTCATGGATTTAATGGAACAAATAACTAATGCTGTCGATCATAAACAGTACTGTGTTAGTGTTTTTGTTGATCTAAAAAAAGCATTTGATACCATTGACCACACCATTCTCCTTGAAAAACTAAATAAATATGGTATTAGAGGACCAGCATTACAGTGGGTATCTAGCTATTTGAAGGACAGGAAACAGTTTGTGCAAATAAATGATGTTAGATCTGACCTCCGTGATATCACTTGTGGAGTTCCTCAGGGTTCTGTGCTTGGACCAAAGTTGTTTATTTTATATGTGAATGACTTGGTAAATGTGTCAGCACTACTTAAATGTGTTCTTTTTGCCGATGACACCACTTTTTTCAGTTCGGGTAATGACATAAAACAGATTTTGGATATGATGAAAACAGAATTTATAAAAATACAAACTTGGTTTAAATTAAACAAATTATCTTTGAATTTAGATAAAACTAACTACATGATTTTCAGTAACAAAAAGGGAATTGTTGATGACGATCCATTTGAAATTGAAGATGTTGTGATCTGTAAAGTGAGTGAAGTGAAGTTTCTGGGTGTTATCATTGATGACAAACTGACATGGAAACATCATGTAAATTCTATTAAAAAAAACTAGCTAGAGCAATTGCAGTACTGTATAAAGTCAGGGATTTTTTAATTGATAAAGCTTTACATATGTTGTATAACACAATCATTGCTCCACATTTAATCTATTGTATTGAGGTTTGGGGAAAAGCATGCAAAACTATTACAAAGCCTGTTTTTATTTTACAAAAGAGAGCTGTAAGAGTAATCACCAGAAAA
>JBBPBX010053933.1:11047-21566 GCA_038048925.1 Garcialebias charrua
TGAGAGACCTTCGCTTAACTTCCTATAACACCCAGAAGATATTTTTCAAGTCCTTGAGAACCACTATGGAAACCAGACAGCCATTGCAATTGAAATTGTGGAAGAGCTACAGAGAATTCCTGCAGTTAGAGGTCACCAGCCAAGAATAATTGTGGAGTTGATTCAAGCTGTTGAAAAAGTTCTTAAGGATTTAAGCGATCTTGGAAATACTGGCGCCATTAAAAACCCTTTGGTGACAAAGTCAATTGAAACTAAACTTTCTGAAGCTTTAAAGAAGGAGTGGCTTTATGCAGCTGCAAGGAACACTGTGATGCCAAAGAATCGATTTTATCACCTCCTTGCATTTCTGAAAGACCAAGAAAAGATTTATGAGCAACTAGAGCAATTGAGAGAGGAGGAGTCAAGCAGACAAGAAACCCGATGGGAACAAAAACACGCCAGAACCAAGGCAGTCAAAGCAGGTGATGACTTTGCAAGATGTGTTGTCTGCGGCGATGGAAAGCATAGAAAAAGACTCTATTTTTGCAATCAGTTCAAAACATTAACATTAACTGAGAAAAGAGCTGCTGTCAAAAAGGTAGGAGCCTGCACCAAGTGTTTGGAAATACATGATGATGAATCATACTGCAAACCTGGGTTTTTGTGCAAGAACCAAGACTGCAGGAATGGAGAAAGTCCACATCACTATTATCTATGTCCAAGTTCTGAAGTTAAGAAGAGCAATGCAGTCCAGAGGAGGAACCAAATCAGTCTGGAGGAAGACAAAAGTAGCAGAAAGTACACAGAGGATCAAGAATAATTTCTTAAGCAATTGTCACCTGAGTTGGCCAAACATTGCAGAGATGTATTTTCAAATACTGCATCTAGAGCCCTCAATTCAACACAGAATCAGTCAGATCTCTTGATGGATAGTGGAGTGCAGGAACTGCCAGAGTTAATGATGCTTCTTGAAGTAACTGCAAATGCTGGACAAAAGATTGGCACGTTAATCGATTTGGCGTCGGATACAAATTACATAACACACAAGGCTGCAAGTAGATTAAAACTACAAAGTGAGGACATCAATCTCATTGTCCATGGCATTGGAGGGATGAAAGTTTGTGTGGAAACGAAACGTTACCTCCTGAAGATTCGTGTCAAAAACTCTGGAGGCACTTTGAGATCTTACCAGCTTGTTTGTTATGGACTTGACAGCATTACAAACATTCATAAGCATGTTAAAGCAAAACAGCTGCAAAGATTTTTTCCAGACGTACCACTGAATGAGCTTGCAAGACCCAGAGAAATAAGCTTACTCATAAGCCATAGGGAAGGTCAGTTGACACCACAAAGAATTAAAGTTGTGGGGAACCTTGTACTGTGGGATGGCCCCTTAGGGAAAGTGGTTGGAGGAACTCATCCAGAACTGTTTGAAGAATTTGCCATGACAGTTCATACAACCAAAACACATTTTGCAAGGTCCATGAGAACAGCTGCTGTGAAATATGAAGAAATCATTCATGAGATCCCACAACATTCGCCATTAAATCATCAGGTCTCCACTCAACTCAAGGTTTCAAAGACTGCAACTTCAAACCAAGATTTCTTGGAGTGGTGGAGATGGGACAGTATCGGCGCGGCTTGTGAACCTAAGTGTGGAGGCTGCCGTTGTGGAAACTGTCAGCCGGGAGGAAAAGCAATGACGCTTGCTGAAGAGAGAGAGCTTGAAATAGTGAAGGAAGGCCTTACCTACAATGAAGGAGACAGCCACACAGATGAACCTCACTGGCATGCTAGGTACCCATGGTTGGAAGATCCAGTATCCTTGCCAGACAACAGAAATGCAGTCAAAGCTACATTTTTCAGAACAGAGAAGCAACTGACTAAAGAACCCAACTGGAAAGTAGCTTACACTGAACAAGTGCATGACATGCTTCAGCGTGAAGCTGCAATTAAATTGTCTGAGGAAGAAATCAGTAGATAGAATGGCCCAGTGTGGTATGTAAGCCACCTAATTGCTCCAAATCCACACTCTGTGACAACTCCTGTAAGACTTGTGTGGAACAGCAGTCAGAAATTTAAAGGGATAAGTATGAATGACCTGCTGTTGAAAGGTCCAGATGTCCTAAACCAGATCCGAGCTGTCCTGCTAAAGTTCCGAGAAGGAGCTTGTGCTACTTTAGGAGATGTAAAGAAAATGTATAATTCCGTTTGGTTGGAAGAAAGAGAAGTTCACCTGCAAAGATTCATTTGGCATGATTCTGAAGATGAAAAGGTTGGAGATTATGCAATTACAAGAGTGAACATTGGAGATAAACCTGTAGGATGCATTGTACAGCTGGCGATGCGAGAAACTGCAAGGTTACCCTTATTTACTCATCTTGAAGAGGAGCGGCAAGTTATTCACAATAACAGCTATGTTGACGACATTCTGACGTCCCACAATGACCCAGACAGGTTAAAGGAAATCACAGAAAATGTGGAGCGCATTCTTAAAGCTGGAGGTTTCAAACTTAAACCCTGGGTGTTTTCTGGGCAAAGTGGGAGGAAAGATTGTACCAACAAACAGGATGAAGCAGGAAAAAAGACTATGCTTCTACCAAACCAGATGCGGGACGAGGATGAAGCACTCGGTCTGGGGTACATCGTGGAGGAGGATAAGCTCCATGTCATGGTTAGCATACATTTTTCAAAAAAGAGAAAAAAAAGTGACTTGGACAAAAACTCCAGTTGGACCAAGTCAGGAGTCAAACAAAATTGCAAAAGAAGGCATTTGTTGTTGTAACCACGAGGACTAGGATAAAGGAATCAGAACTCAAACTAGACCTGCCTTATAATCGGACAGAGGTCTTGGCAAAGGAACAGCGGCCATCAATATCCATACTAACAGAACCTGATAAACGTTAACCGCTTTAGCAGTTTGGCACAACTAGTCAAGAAAATTGTCTGGGTTTGGAGAGCGGCAAAGAAATTCATCAGGAAAAATCAAGCTGCAAGTAAACCAAAGTGGGAGGCAGTCTGCTCAACTGGGGTAAGCTCCATTAGAGAACGACAAGATGCTCTCAGGGACATTTTTCTTGCTACTCAAATGGGTGCCAACCTTCCCAACACAACCACAGATAGGTTGGTGGTTTATCGAGACAAAGAGTCTGGATTATTAGTCTGTGGCGGCAGAATACAGATCTTCAGAGAAGACAGAGTTGCAGTTCTTATCATACCCCATGATGTCTGGGTGTCAACACTGTTGGGTCGAGAAACCCACAAAACTGTACATGGCGGAATTGCTGGAACCCTCTTGAGGATGAGACAGAAGACCTGGCACTGCACTAAAACCATAGATATACGGTAAGATCTGATGTAGTATATCTCCGTATCCTTTACATATACTTATACTTATATTTCCGGATATTCCCGGAAATGGACCGCAATGATCCTTAAAAAATCCCAAGATCCCAAAATCCGGATACTTATCTTTGGCAGGCCCTTGACAAATAACAGCCACATTTATTTTGGATCTGCCGAAGATAAGTATCCAGATTTTGGGATTTTTTAAGGATCATTGCGGGCCATTTCCGGGAATATCCGAACACAGATCCTTCCGTATATCTATGGTTTTAGTGCAGTGTGGGTTGTAAAAGGACGGAGAATTGCCAAAAAGATTGTTGATACTTGTAGAGGAACGTATGGAAAGTCAAACCAGAGAGGAATAAAACTCCAGATGTACCAAGTACGACAACAGGATTGCGATCTTCCCAGTGGTTCATGGAAAGATCGAGTGGGAGGTGTGAAGTCAAATCAGAAAAAAAGAAAGAAAAAAAAAAAACTTGCAGTCACATGGACCTAAAAGTGGGACGGACAATGAGAGAACAGGAAGCAGAAGAAAAGAGGACGAGGGAGTCAAACAAATGAGAGTAGTGGACTCTTGACAAGAGATCTTAGTCAAACAAATGGGAGTAGTGCACTCTTGACAAGAGATCTTAGTCAACCTGTGTGGAACTGGATGATTCTGTGAACGGGTGAAGAGGTAGCCGGTAAGACTAACCATATTGTTTGTAAGATTGAACTTTAAGGCTGCCTACATTCCTCCAGCTGGGCTTCCAGGGTGTCTGTCGGCTAATTAGCACCCATTAGCAGCAACATATGAACTGAAGATGAACTGAAGTGGTGGAGAAACCTGGAGTTGATTAATTGTTTATCATTGAACTGATTGTTGTGTTGTTGGGTGGTGGATTTGGATGTTAAACTAAAAGTTATTTATATTAAATATTTATGATTAACATTAAAAAGTAGATGTTCAATAAATGTAAATGTTATATAGAAGGAAATTTTACTTGAAATGCACTTTAAAGGGGCACTTTAAACACTTTAAAGAGTTTAAGTAGTTACTGGTCCATTTAATTTTGACTACTTTGTGGGTTTAATTCACGATGGATTGCTAAATATTATTTATATAATTTGTTGTTTTCTGTGTATTGAGTGAAAATAATTCATGCAAACTTTTATTTAGAAGTAATTGTATGTTCCTTTTGGTTTGTTTAAAGGTTTTTACCTGCTTCTGGACTAAATAGGAGAATTTCTTGACACTAATAAATAAATGGTGGTCCAAAGAAGAAAATTGCTTGGTCCTTTGAGCAAGACCCTGTTAAATCAAGTTTGCATGAATTTATCCATCCCTTCTCAAGTGGGGAAGCTGCACAGTTTAAGAAGATAACTTGACACTGACGTACACGTTCTAGTGTCACCTCAATCAGAGGGACAGGTGGAAAAGCATAGTTCAACACCCCTGCTGGCCAACCATGTGCCAGAGCATCCGTTCCCAAAGGTGTATCTGTTTCCTTCAAAGAGAAATAAAGGTCACACTGTGAGCTAGCTCTGCAAGCGAACAAGTCCACTAAGGCTCTCCCAAATCGTGACCAGACCTGTTCCACAACCCGTGGATTCAGGTTCCATTCTGACGGCAAGAGAGGCCCTCTCGAGAGGGCATCCGCTCCATAGTTTAGTTCACTGGGAACATGGGTCGCCCTGAGCGACAAGATTCTCAGAGCATACCACGTGAGCATCTTCTGCGTCAGTCCGAGGAGGGCCCGGGACCTTGTCCCTCCCTCTCTGTTGATGAAGGACACTGTGGTCCTGTTATCTGATTTCATCAGGATGTGCTGTCCTGCAATCAGACCTTTGCCAAAGAAGTATTTTAGTGACAGGAATACGGCCAACAATTCCAGGAATTTGATATGTAATCTTGCCTCCTGTTTATTCCAAAGGCCACGGGCGTTCTGATTTCTGCAGATCGCCCCCATTCTGTTTTTGAGGCATCCGTCGTGATGACCACACGATATGACACCCTACCCAGCGGGACCCTCTCCGTGAATACAGACAAGTCTTTCCAAGGTTCCAGGGCCCTCAGGCACTCTGAATCTATTCTAACCTTTCTTGCTCGACCAGGCAGGGCGGGTTGTGTCTGTTCGTTTAGCCATACTTGTAGGGCCCGCATTTTTAGCAATGCATGTGGCACACAGGGTATGGCTGCCGCCAAGAGGCCTAAAAGGCGTTGGCATGTTTTCATGGGGACCCGCTGATTCAGTTTAAATTTTGCCAGGCAATGGCGAATCGAGGAAACTCGTTCCTTTGAGAGCCATGCTCTGTACCGGATGGTGTCGACCTGTACTCCCAGAAATACGGTAACCTGTGATGGAGTTAGGTCACTCTTTTGTAGGTTTATGACAAAACCGAGAGACTCCAGGTGAGAGATCACCCTGCAGGAGTGTGACTGGGCCTGTATTCTGCTTCCAGCCAGAATCAGGAGGTCATCCAGGTAGTTCATAACCCTGAGTCCTTGATTCCTAAGTGGGGTCAGGGTTGCGTCCAGACATTTAGTAAATGTACGAGGAGCCGTCTTCAAACCGAAGGGTAAGGCTTTGAATTCATAAGCCTTTCCCTCGAAAGCAAAACGGAGGAATTTTCTGTGTTTCCTCCACACGCCTACATGGAAATAGGCATCTTTCAAATCCACTGTACAAGCGTAGTCTCCTGGTCTCACAGACTGGAGAACCTGCCGTAGTGTAAGCATCTTGAACTTAAAATGTTTTATTCTTTTGTTCAGAGTCCTGAGATCCAGGATCGGTCTCAGGGAATGATCCTTTTTGGGTACCAGGAAGTACTTGCTGTAGTGGCCGGAGCGAAGTTTGCGTTTTGGGACCAAACTTATCACTCCCTTATGTAGCATCATCAATACTTCCTCCCTTAGCACGTGTGCGCGTGCAGAGTTAATATTTGATTGCAGTACCCCTATGAAGGGGGACGGTCTCCTGTTAAACTGCAACTTGAACCCATGACATATCGTCGTCATGACCCATTCCTTTGGTAGACACGCCTTCCAGGCCTGCACGTGCGTCATGAGCCTGGAAGGCATGTCCAATTGCTGCCTGTCATGTTTGAGTGCGGGAGGGGTGGCCTTTGACCCCTCGCGCGCTCTCTCAAGCAGGCTGGTCAGCCCAACAGAAGATATCTCGAGATCTGACTGTCTCAGACAGAGCTTGTGTATCTTGCTACGGTTCATAGATTGACCACGTGGTTTGTGTTTTATAAAAGTGGGACTCGAGTCAAGAACCAGGGCAGTCTGTGCTTTGGTACTTTTATTTTCGTGCATGAAACAATGTTTGTTTTGATTACACGTACAGTAGGCGAGTCATGCTTAGTACGCACACACATTCATTCAACCTTTATTTAGTCAGGTAAATCTTTTGAACCTCATGGGCTCATTTACGAAAGCGACCTGCTAAAACTAAAGAACAATGATGATGATGATGATGATGAACATGTCCCCAGCTCCTTGTAGTGTTTTACAAGTGGAGACTGGGCTCAAAAGGTTAGGTTCCCATACCGTGTGGGCGGGCAAACCTGTAAAATTATGAATTCATCCTGTTTCATCAGGCCCGAATCTGCTTTCCACATGGGATCATTGAAGAGGCCCTCGGCCGATACTGGAAAGGTTCACTGTCGCCAGCAGGTCTCTTCTGTGGAGGGCAACGCATGTCTTCCTTGGGTGGTGCAAAGCTTTTCCTCTGCAACCCCTCGCGGAGGGCTTCTGCCTGTTTGCGTCTTTGTTCCAGCCTGGCCTGGATGCGTTCCTGGGCTTCCCCGAAGTGTCCCGTCAGCTCAATCGGGTGCTGGAGGAAGGTGGACCTCTGGTTTTCCGGGAGGTCCGTTAAAGTCAACCAAAGATGGCATTGGACGACAACCATTTCCGCCATTGCTTTGCCTTGCGTGATGGCTATTGTCCCCATCATGCGGAGCACGAAGTCAGAGACGCGGCGGGCCTCCTCCATGGCCTCCGTTGCGGCTTGTTCGTTTGTCGTTACCTGGAGTTCCTGTAGCTTTTCTCCCAGGTACACCTGCATCATGGTCGAGACGTTCATCGCACGAGCCACGAGGCCCTGAGCCTTGTAGCACTTTTCAAGTTGTTTCTCCGAAGCGTGGCAGGCCCTGCTGGGCAGCGCTGGCTTCGCCCCCGTAGCTGAGGGAGCCAGATGAGCCGCCAGGGTCTCCTCTATCTGGGGTGTGCTGGCAAGACCTGCTGCCTCCATTCCAGCAATGTCCAAGAGTCAGAATAGTGGCAGCGTTATGGGAGCTCCGGGTTCCGCACAGGAGCGTGTGAGCTCCATGAGGAAGTCCGGGAAAATGGGCATTTTCTGCGACATCATCGGTTGCTGCTTCGCATCGAAGTAGTTTCCCGCCAGCCTCGTAACCTGTTGGCGAGGCGTGGGGTCTGGCCACGCGACCTGCAGGGCGTCCGCCGCCCTATGGCACAGGTAGAACAGAGCGGGGACTGACACGTCCGGTTCCGATAGAACTTGTGCCAGGTTCTGGGAGGAGTCTACACTTTCTCCTCTGCAACCGTACTCGGCGTCTAGGTCAGATACCTCGGGCGTCGAGTCCTCGACACGGACCGAGGAGTCCGACACGTTCTCATCCCCGACTTGACCATTGCATTCAAGGTCCATGTTCTCGAGCTCCATTTCGGGAGCGGGCAACTCTTTGAGGCGTGTGGCCTTCCGCGCCGCAGCCATGGATTTAGCCAGTGCGTCCGTGCGGCGTTTCCTCACTACCGCCCGGCATCCGACAGCAGTGGGAGCAGGTGTCGGGGGATTCCAGCGCTTTTCTTGTGTGCAGAATCCCTAGGCAGACAGGACAGGCCTCGTGGGTGTCTGTCGCAGAGAGGGAGTAGCCGTAGCCACTAGGGCAGGGGCGCGAGCGAGGGCTCGCCGTCCTACTGGTTTTCTTCTGAGTCTTTGTCCTCCGTTTTCCCTTCTCGGGAGCCATGTCCGGATACGAGAAGCGTTGAGGCTGTTCCTAGTTTCCTTTTGTTCAAAGCCGTCCTCTCCGTCGTCTTGCTTTCGTTGGCTAGCCTGCTAATGGTTAGCAGGGAGTGTTGTGACGCAGTTAGCGCCGTCGAGCGAAGCAGCTGCGGAGAGAGAAGAAAACTTTGAGGTAAGTAGAAAAACGCTGGACTAGCTTTCGCCAGCCCAGCAGTACGCAGGAAAAATTTCTCTGTACGCTCAGCGTAGGGAGCAAGCTCACCTCTGATCGAGCGATGCGACAACAGAGAAGTCCCACGAAGTTCAGGTTTTAAGCGAGGTGAAGGGCAATAAGAGAATGATGGATGGGCGTCAGCGGCTTAAATACCCAGAGGGAGGGGACTCTGGCGTGACGCTGACGCCCCTGCCGTAAAGGCGTGAATGTATTCCTTCAGGTAATCGCGCGGGGGCACAATTTCCCATAGGAAAAATGTTGCACCGAGTGACATGACTGATAAGGGAACTTATGTCATGCTATGTAAAAAATAACGAATATACCAACAATTTAATGCAGAAGCTGGGTTTTCTCATGCGTTTTGTCAAAATCCTATAGATTTCATTTATCTATTACAAAATTTGGCCAGGTTGTGTGATGTCTTGCTATCGAAAGTTATAGCACACTTCCCCATATGTTTTGAGATGATTGGCATGTTTTACATCTAAGCTGTTCCACAAAAACAGGAACAAAAAATTATAAATGAATACTAACTAGAAAAAAGTATATTTAAAATGCACAATGCTGAAAATGTATTGTTGCTTAAATTTGTTGAAGATGAAACTAAAATGTTAAAGTTAAAACATAAGCTAAAACAATCAGAACAGTCACTGCAATGATCAGAACACATGAGCAGAACAGAATAAGGTTATATTAAGAAGAGCATTAACTCAATCGTTCTAGATTTGCGCCGCTCAAGATGGCTGCATGTTGGAGTAGCTCTTTTACATTCATTTTGAGATTTTGTTTTTGGAAATTTTAATTCCTCTTTTTTCTAGACGTAAATAGCTTTTTTCGGATGATTACTTCCTCTGGTGCTGTGCAGCTGGAAGGATTTTTACTTAAACTTTTTTTTTACATTTGGACAATTGTTAAGATGCATAACCATAACAACAAAGTGGTTTTCTACAACTGGGAGTAGCTGATTAACATCTCAAAGCTCAAATAATACCTCAACTACAGCCCCAAATCCCAAATGAGTTGAAAAGGAGGTGCCATGGATGCATTTTCGTCTACCTGGAGGCAGTGCTCGAGTATCTGACCGCCAGGATCTTGGAGGTGGCAGGAAATGCAGCTCGTGACTGCAGGAGGACCGAGATCGTACCCCGGCACCTGCAGTTAAGTCTATGGTGATGAAGGGCTCGGCAGGCTGCTGGGAGAAATGTCCGTCGCTCAGGGAGGAGTTCTCCCTGGCATTCATGGAGTCCTGCTGCCCAAGAGGACTGATAGGTCTGCTGGGTCTGGGTGGACAGATCGACATCTGCAGTCAGTTTCTTCGGATCTGCTGTGGGACAGACCGCTACAAGAGATCCTTCCTGCAGCCATCAGCATCTATAATGACTCTAATGAAACCAGAATGATGCGTTATAACAACAATTAATTTCCCTTTGGGATTAATAAAGTAGGTAAGGAACAGCTGACAGAAGAAGAAGATTAAAAAGTATTTTTGAATTTAATTGAAATGCTAAAATTAGCTGAAGAGTAGAAAAAAATCTTAAACCAGCTGAAAACTCAAATGAGAAAAATACCTTTTTTTTTAAAATAAAATATTGATTAGAAAAACAGTGGCTAGAAGCTAAAAATTAAAATAGTCAAAAGTTGAAACTATAAGATAGTCAAAAGCCTATAGCAGCAAAACAATAGCATAATGTTTGAACCAGTGAAATAGTATTAACACGGTAAAAGCTAAAACCAGCAAAACAGAACAACACTATCTAAAAGTGAAAACTTAACTGTCGGAGAATGCAAAAAGAAGCAGAACTTTAGCGAAAAGCTAAAAAACATGCAGAACAGTGTCTAACCTGACCAAAACTGTAACTAAAAGCCAAAAGTTGCAAAAAACAAACAAAAAATAAAGTAAAAGTAAAGCAACTACACTGAAACAGATTTCAACAAGACCAATGTTTTTGCAAGAATTTAGATCTTGTGATTTTTTCTCACACAAATTCAAATATCTAAATATATATATGTT
>JBBPBX010053934.1:5742-23663 GCA_038048925.1 Garcialebias charrua
TTATTTTATTTTTTATTGACAACTGTCAAAGGAAAAAAAACAAGTTTTAGCTTGTGTCTCTCTGTAAGCATGTGTGTGTGTGCGCGCGTGTGTGTGTGTGTGTGTGTGTGTGTGTGTGTGTGTGTGTGTAACTTATAAAACTCAAAAAGTAATAATTTGATGCACATCTACAGCTTTTTACCTTGTGGAGTCAACACACAAATTGCACATATCATGATGGTCATCATGCGTGGGTTTCCTTCGGGTACTCCAGTTTCCTCCCGCAGACCAAAAACATGCATGTTAGACTGATTGGCAACTCTAAATTGACCCTAGGTGTGAGTGAGAGAGTAAATGGTTGTTTGTCTCGTTTGTCTCTGTGTCCCTGTGATGGACTGGGAACCTGTCCAGGTGTCCCCAACACCTCTCATACTCTCATACAGTGATTGCTGCTGGACATGGGTGCCAGTGACCTGAAAAGGAAGAAGCAGGTAAATATAATGGGTGTATGGATGGTGATGGCCATCACAGCTAATCAACTTTAGCCAACATAAAAATGATAATAGTTCAGTCAATCTTACTGATTATTATTATTTTTTGGTGTGTTTGTAGGTGAGAGTTGTCCACAATACATATATTAAGTGCTCACTGATCACATGAGATCTCACAATATATCATACGATCGAGCATATAGTATATATGCAAGGTTTGAACGTAAGTCAATTCAGTGCATTTATGTAGCGCAAATTCACAACAAAGCTGTCTCAGGGAACTGAACAGAAACATTCATATACATAAAAAAGCAAATTAGTAAAGTTTACTATTTAAGAAGCCAGCAGATTCGTTGAATCTTGGCTTCATTGCAGTCTCCCATCCTGAGCAAGCACAAAGGCAACAGTGGAAAGAAAAAAAATCTGTTTTAACAGGAAGAAACCTCCTGCAGAACCAGACTCAGGACAAGTGGCCATCTGCTTTGACCGGCTGGGCTTGAGAGGAACAGGAAGGAGAGACAAATGAACACAGAATGTCAGGTCCAAATGTAAGTGCAGGTGTGCCTGAAAGACAAAAACACATGTCAAGTATAGAAAAAAAATTACAAATACAAAACAGATTGAGCAGAGCAAGTAAAGACAGTAACAGAGTGAAAAATGTGGTCAGTTTGTCCTCCAACAATCCAAGCATAGCAGCATAACTAAGGGACAGCTCAGGAAACCCAAGCCATTCTTGATTTTAGGATTTATCTGAAAGGAAAGTCTTAAAGGGGACCAAATGTAGGATATATAATTTTTTGTGGTTTATCTGTGGGCCATCCAGACCATTTTCAGTCAATTTTATACACAAAATAATGCTTAGATAATAAAATATCCCCTTTCTAATTCTGCCAAATTTCACTTCCGTTCTAAACGACCGGTTTATGAATAATGAGGTCTGAAAGCCACGCCCTACAAAGACCTATTTACATTAACTACGCCCTCTGTAACAGCCAGTATCTCTAATATGTTGTTATTTTAAAATTAGCTCTTTTTTATTACTCATTTGACTTACTGTTAGTGCTAGTAGCTTAAGATAACTTACCAAAAGCCCTCTGCGCGCGCCGCCATTTGCAGCTCCTTTTTTTAGCATTAGCCCACTGATAGCTTTTCCTCCTCCGAGCGGGCGGTGTTAGCTCCGCTCGTTGCATGCGGCGCTTTTGGGAGCGATCGCTGCTTCAGTCCACACACAAACAAAGTTCACAGAATGTCTCCAGTTAATTTATCCGCATGAGGCAACCTTTGACCGGACCCCCGGACCTCAAAAGTCAGTAGCTCCCAGTAACTCCCGCACGCAGATGGTGTCTTCGCCGGCGGTCTGCAAAACAAAAGGCTTAAAAAAAAAAAGATGCCGCGACCGGGACGCGAACCCGTGTCCTTCAGATGACGAGTCCAATTCACTACCTCTGGGCCAACCGGGCAGTTATGCAAAAAGCAGTCTTTCATCGTATAAGAAACAATCACAACCACCTACATTTAGAACGCTGAAGTTTTGATTAGATTTTGATGAAGTGAAAGGTATTCTTAAAATAAATAAGTTGCTAATCTGAAAATATATCGATCAGTGGTGCTTGATGGTACAGACTGTCGCCCCGCGAGAGAGTGTGTGTGTGTGCACAGTTTTCTGCCGGCTGCGCGTTGGGAGCGATATTACACTAAAAATTGAACTAAAACGTAAAAATAACAATTATAAAGTATTATTATGTCGATGTATATATCTAGTCGCACCCCGATTTCTCAGAAACAAAAGGCTTTAAAAAAAAGGGGAAAAAAAAAAGATGCCGTTGACAGGATGCGATCTCTGGTCTCCTGCGTGCCGCTCAAGTGTCATAACCACTCAACCAAACTGACAGTTGTGCAAAAGTAGTCCTTCATCATATAAGAAACAAGTCCAAACCGCGAGAGTGTGTGTGCACAGTTTCAACGAGACAGAGTTCATTCAAACAAGGTAATAAAACATTCTGGTTTTACTCGAGATGTGCTGCATGGCTGGAGCAGGGCAAACCCCTAGCCCCCCGGGGGCTAAATAAATGAATAAATGACCGCCAGGTCAGCTCCTAAACCGCTAGGCAACCGTGACATCTTTTATACTCAAGTGGGTGGAGCATCACCAGGGGTTGCTAGGTGAGGGGCTGGACTCAGGTTTGAGGTGATTGGCTACGGTTTGTGACGTCACAAACCGCAGGAAGTGTGAAACGAAGCGTTTTTAATCACAGACAAATAAATCTACTTAGAGTAAATAAACCACTGGGTGCATTTTTTTGGCACAAGGACTGTTTTTTTATGAAGTAAATACCCAAAGTTGAGTAAAAAAACATTAAAAAGTGAATTTTGCATGTGTGGTCCCCTTTAAGTCCAGTCTTAAAACTGGACAATGTTTCAGCCCCACAGACATAAATTGGAAGTTGATTCCACAACAGAGGAGCCTGATAACTGAAAGATCTGTCTCCCATTCTGCTTTTGGAAACTCTAGGAACTGTAAATAAGCCTGCAGTCTGAGAGTGAAGTGCTCTGTTAGGAAAATATGGAACAATAAGATCTGTAATATAAGATGGAGCTAGGTTGTTGAGGACTTTGTAGGTTAGAAGTAAGATTTTGAATTATATTCTGGATTTGACAGGGAGCCAATGGAGAGAAACAAAAACTGGAGAGAGATGATCTCCTGCTAACTCCAGTTAAGACTCTGGCAGCAGCATTTTGGATCAACTGAAGACTTTTTAAAGAATTATTTGGACAGCCAGATAATAAACCATTGCAATAGTCCAGTCTAGATGTGGCAAATGCACGAACCAGTTTTTCTGCATAATTTTTAGATAAGATACTTCTAATTTTAGTGATATTACACAGGTGGAAGAAGGTGGTTCTAGAAACGTTTTTAATGTGGGGGGTAAAAAACATGTCCTGATCAAAAATAACGCCAAGATTTTTAACATTAGAGCTGGAGGCCAGATTAATGCCATCTAAGGAGAGCGAAAGACTGAAAAATGTATTCCTAAGATGCTCATGTCCAAAAACAAAAACCTCAGTTTTGTCTGAATTTAAAAGCAGAAAATTAACGGTCATCCAGGTTTTTATGTCTTTAAGACATGCTTGTAATCTAAGTAGCTGATTGGATTCATTGGGTTTAATGGACAAATATAACTGTCTATCATCAGCATAGCTATGAAAATGTATCCCATGCTGTTTAATAACTTTACCTAATGGAAGCATATATAAAGTAAATAGTATTGGTCCAAGCACTCAAGCACTGAGCCCTGAGGAACTCCATGACTAATTTTAGTATAGGAAGAAGATTTATTATTTATATTTACATACCATATTCTATCAGATAAATATGTTTTAAACCATTTGCGAGATGGTCCTGTAACCCCAATATCATTTCCAAGCCTCTGTAGAAAAATATTGTGATCAACTATATTAAATGCAGCACTGAGCTCTAACAGGCCCAGTATAGACACAAGTAAATTGTCTGAGGCCATGAGAATATTATTAGTGACTTTTACTAGTACAGTTTTTGTGCTATGATGAGCTCCAAACCCTGACTGAGACTCTTCAAACAGATTATTACTTTGTAGATGTTCATGCAACTGACCTGCAACAGTTTTTTCTTTCTTTTCTTTTTTTTTTTTTTTTTAGAATTTTTTAGATGAAAGTTAGGTTAGATATAGGTCTATGATTGGCCAGAATTTCTGAATCAAGGTCAGACTTCTTAAGTAAAGGTTTAATTACAACAACCTTAAAGTGACATGGTACGTAACCATTCATTAAAGACAAATTAAGCAGATTTAAAATGTGGTTATCAATTAGGGGAAATACCTCTTTAAACAGTCTGGTTGGGATGGGATCTAGCAGACAAAATAGCTACAGCTTTATAATTTCTCATGAAAATATGGTCTCAGTTTAAATATCTGGCATTGAAATGAGTGGGCGATTTGCATTCCTTTGAGAATTGCCAGACATTTATTTATGAACTGATTTGGACATACAAACAGAAACAATAAAAACTGTATCATTTAGGTTCAAATTCCTCTCTTACATTTTATTAAGGTCACTTCTATATCAGCTTTTATAAGATGACTGAATCACAAGTTAACATTTCCTGAATTATATTTGTGCTCCGAGTTTATGTCTGTAAAGACGGATAGTGTCACAAAAAAGTATTTAACAGAGTCCTTTGACTTCTTTGTACTTTGCATTACATATGCACATATAGACTAGTATTTGCCTCTGCCTTCCATCTATATCAGAGCCTCAGGATGCCCTCTTCATATACAGACTCACTGTCCTTTCTTTTATGTTTCTGAAGAATTTCTAAGACAGGCTTCAAGATAGATTTTCATAAATGTCCTCTTTTGCAAATCCTCCACATCCCTCAGTGTGCTTTGAGAGCCTTCTTTATCTTAACAGTAAAGGTCACTAGAGGAGACTTAGGGATATGGAAAGGCTAAGCTGCATGCATGGGAGCCCCACTCCCACAAATCCATATATCTATTTATCTAAAAATCAATAACAGAAGGTTTGGTAATGAATGTGTCAAATCACATTCCCACTCAGGTGGGGCAAAGCCGCGGCACACTTTAGTGTCTTCGTGAACACGTTAATGATCTGGCTTTAGAAGCTGTGGTCAAATCCTGTCAGAATGTCAGTAGTCACAACCTCTCATCCAGCAGCACCATGATTAGACACTGATTATGTAAAAAAAAAAAAGAATGTTTGATTTTCTTTACTGATTATGCTAATCTAAAAAAAAGCAGACTTTATCCCTGTTCATGCAATATTAATACAAATGTGATCTCATCAACACTAAATCTCTGATTAAATTTTATTATTCCAATCTCCTGGATTCTTTTCAAACAGACTCTCAGCAGAAGAGCTCAGGATTACAAATGAGACCCGTAAAACAATTCTGCTAATGAACAGGAAGGCAAAGTTTGGAGAAACCACGTAGAGAAGGAATTTAGTCATAAAACTGTGAGCGGATTAGCGTTTCTCTTATTTCCAACATTTCCTCTTTGATACGTTGCTACAGTAATCTCATTATAAATGTCTGTCAAGCATACGTGACAATTCATTTTAACAAGGTAGAATTTCCTGCCCTCTTGAAAATCACAAATGAAAACACATGAGAGGCTCCTCTGGATCAGGCTCCAACAAGGAAAAGAGGAATGGGTCCAGAGCTTTTGATCATCTCCAGTCAAGACCAACAGAAGTACCGTAGATAAAATGGGAATGTGGCCCTAGCATTGGTTAACAAGGTAGAAAGACAGATAGATGTACACTAAAAAACCTTCATATCAAATGTTATGTCTTGGCTTGTGTCATTTATTTTAAACTGAAGGCCGAGCACTCCTTGAAGTAACACAGACTTTCATGCTAGTTATAAATGGAACCATTAAGAGTCATTTTGGTCAAATCTTGACCCAATCTTGATCTTACAGAGTTATAGGCCTTTATGTGCTATCTAAAGTCAGTTAACTGTGGCATGAATTGACTACAGAGTCTAATCACTTGTAAAAGGACATTAAATAATTAGGTCCTGAAAGTGGGTGGCTCAGTTGGTAGAACTGTTACCTCTCAGCGGGAAGGTCGTTGGTTTAAATCCTGGCCGAGGGCCTTTCGGGTGGAGTTTGTATGTTCTCTCCGTACATGTGTGGGTTTTCTCTGGGTATTGCAGTTTCATCCCACAGATCAAAAACATGCATGTTAGGCTGAAAGGTAACTCTAAATTGTCTCTAGGTGTGAGTGAGAGAGTGAATGGTTGGTTGTAGTGGTGTAACGGTTCACTAAAATCACATTTTGCTTTGGTTCAGTTTCAAGGAGAGCTCAGTTCAATTAATTTTCAGTACAAAAAAGGCCAAAATAAATACTTAGAAAACGTTTATTTTAAAAATATGCCAAGTAAATGAGTTCAGTCATTACAGACTTCTTAGCTGGAGGTGATCTGGTGGATGAAAAAGACTCAGCTGCTATCATCCTCAGGCTGCAAACAACACATAGATTTAAAAAAAATGGAGTTAATAAAATTACAATTTTAAATTAAAATTGTTAATTAGATCACAATAATACAATAATAATACCTCTTGCACGGTCATCATATGAGGTGGTTGAATATTATTTCTCGCTAATCATCAATGTTGAAGGGCTTTAAATCTGGGGTTGGGCTTGTTGACAATATCAGTTTTAGATTTTTCATAAAGTGCTGCTGCAACCTTTTGGCTGAAGTGTTGACGTGATGGATGTCGTAGACAGCAGGGCTCAAGAACTTTATGCTTAAAGCCAGTGCATCACCAACATTCGGACGTAGATCCAGAGCTTTAAAAACTCCTACAGCTTGTGTTATTGCTTTGGACCGATCTGAACTACCTGATGAAGGTTGTTTAAATGCTGCTGTTATCGGTCTTTACAACAAACTACGTTCACATTCGGATGATGTTGTTTCAAGCGTGCTAACAAGTTAGACATGTTGTCTGTTGCAGATCCAATCTCCATGAAATAACATCGACACAGCTTTGGATTTGTTCACTTGTCTTTTAACAAGAAAGCCATAATGTTCCCAAACAGGAGACCGCAACGAGATGGCTTGTTCATTGCCTGCTAGGCTGTTAATGCTACGGGTGCTGCAAGATAATAGCGCAGTGCTGAAACACGCTTAGGAACTTTAGTTCCGTGGTGCAACATCTCGTTAATAAAATGTAATGAGTGAAAAAGTAACTGAAACCGTACGCACGTGAACCGAACTGAACATGATGCACCAAAACAGTTCAATACACCCACGTGTACCATTACACCGCTAGTTGTTTGTCTTGTGTGTCCCTGTGATGGACTGGAGACCTGTCATGGGTGTCCCCCTGCCTCTCCCACAGTGATTTATAGCAGAACATGGGCACCAGTGACCTCCGTGACCCGAAATGGAAGAAGCAGGTAAAACATAATGGATGGATCTAGGTTCTGAAAGTTTTATTTGTGTTTTGTGGTTCATGAGATATTTTTCTCACAAACAAAGTTGACTCCAATAGTTACCGGTAATTAGGGATGCATGATATTGGATTTTTGGCCGACATCCGATATCCCGATATGTTAAAACTTATTTGTCCGATAACCGATGCCGGTACCAATATTTTATATACTTTCCTTTGTCAGAACATAGCCCTCTTATTTAGGCTTATTTGCTACAAAAATTGTGCAACAGCTGTAAGAGCTGGTGACATGTATTCAGTAACAGCCATATGATATACAAAGCACTTTAACTTATATTAAATGAAAAGTGTTAAATGTTATTTACATTTGTATTAACATTAGTCATCTGCAATGCTGTCTCACTTGTGGAGGCTTGTTCCATGTTTCTAGCTGCAGTGTGGAATGTGGATCCTCTGCACTCCTGTGCATGAAGGACAGCCTTTTTAAGTTCAAAGTTTTTGTCTATCTGTTGTGCCATAAGACTAATCATGCTAAAGGGGCTAACACTTGATGTCCAAATAAAACTCACCCAAGCACTATTGGCTATTAGCTTCTCAATGACGTCGGAAATGACGGTTTGTAACTCAGGTAACGTTACATCAGAAAAATATCTCCTACTGGGGACAATGTAGCGAGGCTCAACGTAGTCCAAAAATCTTCGGAGCCCAACATCCTCACCAACGACAAAATAAAACTTCTACACCGCCAACATTTTGAATATTCCTCTCCGCTATGAGATCAGGCAGGCAGGCATGATGTCATCACGTTGTGCTGACACTGCAACGTCATGACATTGTGCTGCCACTGCAGGCAGCCTTGTCACTGGGTTGTCATACAAAAACAGTGCCTTTTATATCGGTGAGTTACTTTAATGGAATAGCCAATGTCCGATATTGAACTTTAACACTAATATCGGCCAATACCGATACCATGCTGATAATATTGTGCATCCCTACCGGTAATGGTAAAGTAATAAACACTGATCTTATACAGTCTGGCAATCTTTAAAAGAAAAATGACTGGCACAAGTACCATCACACCAAATTTTACCTCAATATCAAAAAGATTTATGGAGTTATAATCATTTTTGTGTTTGGTTGATTAGCTTTTGCCACCTTCCTGAATTGAGTTGACTCAAAAGTTAATCAGTTGTAGATAAAATTTAAGGATTAAGCATTTTAATGAAATCCATCCTCTAATTCTGCAGATTTTTTGCTAACAGACAAACAAATGCAGCAGCAAAATCATTATATAGTTAACAAATGCTGCATTGACCCACTGATTTTCAAGCAGGAACGATATTACGGTAACTTCAAGGGGCTGTTTTCATCTGCAATATCATCGTCGTTACGGTTCCAGTGTAATTAAGACTGTGATTTCATATTAGGATCAAATAAAGTTGCACCTTTAGAACGAGTATAAAAAGAGTGATAATAAACAGACAAACCTGTGGAAAAAGCAACACATAATTAGTGGCTCGTTAATTGCAGAGAATCATTAAAGCGCACTTAGTGTGGCGTTAAACTAACTGTTTGCAAGGATAATGATTTTTACACTCTTTTTTTAGTAGAGTGTCCTATTTTAATTGGGAAAAAAGGGAAAAATACCTTGAGTCCCTATGTTTGAACTATTTTTATTTCACAAGATGACTGTCTGACTGTATTTGCTCCCTGTCTGCAGCATGTACCGGTAGCTCCTAAAGTATATCTTGTGACCCACTCCCGAAGGTGGCAATGATAGTCCTCTAATAGTCCTGCGTGGTATAGTCCAGCCGTGATTATTATCTGTTCATCTCCAAAGCAATCCAAACATTTTGAATGAATGCAGTGAGGTCTTCAAGCACTCACACAAGCAGTATCTTAATCACAGCTAATCCCAGGTAGCTAGACATGTCTTAAGGGGACACAGGATGGTACACATCACCCCAATTAGCAGCAGCTATAGCTTTAAAAAGCTATCATTAGGAGAACATAACCTTCCTGTCACTCAACCAGCCTTCTGGCTCTACTTAGCACACAGTTAAAAATTGCAAACCAGACTTACATATGTAAGCTTGTAGCAGTTACAAATGTATTTTTTTTCTACATCCAAAACACACTCGTAAATATGTTTAAATGCACAAGCTTTTCAAAAAGTACTGGAAGTCAGCACAAATATAGTGTTTTCAGTGAGGTAAATTGGGTCTACTTTGTACATGCTGTTTGTGGGTACATAAACATAACATGTTGATTTATGTATGGTATTCCTCCAAGCAAAATAAGAATACATAAAAAAAAAAGTTCTTCTAGACACAAATTGCACTGCCATATTCCATATATCCTGGAGCTTGCAAATTATAATAAAAAGATACATGCATGTCACACGCTTTTCTTTTGGGTAATGAATGATGGCGGAACATGTACATGCATTTTCAGTGTCCATATAAATATCAGCTCAGTATGCAGATAGTGTCCCTGGTGTTTTATTGTAAGATTGTCTTTGCAGGCCTTTGCAGGAAGACAGTAGAGCATTAAGTATTATCTCAGCAAAGGCAGCGCCATTAAGCCTGCAACAATAAGACCAGGGTCAAGGATGAGTTTGAATGACAGCTCAGGATGAATACAATTTCTACCGAGCTGATAAAAAAGGGTACTGTACTCACAGTAAAAACCAGAATAATATTTTCATCCCACCAGATTGACTGTTCATACATGCTTTTCATTTTTTTGTTCCATTTTCGAGCAGAGAGGTCAGATTTAAGGAGGACCATGACCAAGACTGTGAGATTGATGGTGAGTCTGAGCAGGCCCAACTAAATTTAAAGCCATTCACTGTTAATAAAAATAAGACAGACCTCACTGTAAATCATCATATGCGCTAATGTATTAGCGATAATGAATTTGCGCTGCCACGTTTAACCTTAGTTTTGCAAATCATTATATTTGAGATTAACAAGGGAGGAAACTTAAGTGAACTGTCTGCAGGGAATTACAGCTGGGGCCTTGTTGTCAATCAAGGATTGTGTTTCGATGTCTTTCATTAGGGCTGGTGGAATTAAATAAGACTTTCTTTTAATGGCGAATGGCTCTCCCATTTAACGCTCCTCTTGCTCTCCCAAGATGGTTAACTCTTCATTATCCAAATTAAAGGCATCCATCTCTGTTGGCTCCTGCCACATTGTCGTGACCTCTACCTGTCAAAACTTTCATGTAAGCATTTGAGTGATGGATGAGACCACCAGAACCCCATTGTCAAAATTATCCAGCGACTGTACAACCCTCAGTGATCCATTCAATCCGTCTCCCCGGGCCACATGCCACCAGCCATGATTTAACAATGAAGCTGAGTTGCTAATTTACTCCACGCAGAAATTAGACACTACCTTTTAATTATATGCCTGGGAGTGTTTCTAAGAGTTCACAAGGATCACCTCGAAAGCTTTTAACTTTACTTTATGGGGGGCGATCATTTATATACCATACCATACCATACCATACCATTTTATTTATAAAGCACTTTAAACAGGAACAAGTCCACACCAAAGTGCTGGACAAACAAACACGCAACAGGTAACACAGACAATGAAGTACAACACGAAAAACATAAAAACATTGCAGATCATAAATCAAACGATCCAATACAAATCAGCTGGCATTGAAAGCAATGGAGTAGTAGTGAGTTTTTAACCGGGATTTGAAAACTGAGAGGGAGGGGGCCTGTTTGATGAGCAGCGGTAACTCGTTCCAGAGTCTTGGGCCTGCTACAGAGAACGCCCTGTCACCCCTGCGCTTAAGGCGAGTTTCTGGAACTATTAAGAGTACCTGATCCTCTGACCTCAAAGCACGTGGAGGGACATATGGGTGTATCAGATCCGAGAGATAGGCGGGGGCGAGACTGTTCAGCGATTTGTAGACATACATGAGAATTTTGAATTGGATTCGAAGATGAACCGGTAGCCAGTGAAGGGAGGCCAAGACTGGTGTAATGTGCTCTCTTTTGCGTGTGCTGGTTAAAAATCGGGCAGCTGCGTTCTGAACCAGTTGTAATCGTGCAATGGTGGCTTGACTGACGCCAAACAGAAGTGAATTGCAGTAATCAAGCCTAGATGTAATGAATGCGTGAATCACTGTCTCCAGGTATATATTATATTCTTCCAGCTTGT
Organism: Garcialebias charrua; assembly: GCA_038048925.1. Classification (NCBI taxonomy): domain Eukaryota; kingdom Metazoa; phylum Chordata; class Actinopteri; order Cyprinodontiformes; family Rivulidae; genus Garcialebias; species Garcialebias charrua. The sequence continues at coordinate 17,350 of JBBPBX010053934.1, forward strand.
TATTTCAGGGGTCTTTCAACACACTGTGGACCAGAGGGAATTGGACAAACCTGTAATAGGGTGGAAGAAAAGTGATGGAATCAGTTTTTATATATGAAGGTCATGGATGTGATTAAAGGAAGTGGCACAAAACAAAATGTTTCATTAGTCACTTCATCACATTTGCCTTAAAATCAACTTGTAATTAAGTGAGTACCTTAGAAATGCCCAAGGTAACATATGCGAGTTCAACTCTGATCAGTAGATTGAATGTTCATCCGTGTTACTGGTTCAGTTGAAGTGTTGCATCATGCGCAGCTGTTTTCGGAGAGTCTTTGTTGACAAAGAAGCAGAGTTCTCTGAACTTTTTCTGTCTGTTTTTTTTCCCACTCTATTTGCATCACCTTCAGACACATGTAAATATTCAAGCACATGCCGCATGTCATGCATAAAACATGATATAAGTGGTCCCAATCTTGTCTGACCCCTTGTCCTCCTGCTTCTCACCCAGAGAGATGTAGATAACGGTCTGGACACACCTCACTTCCTGAGAGGAGAGATATGGCTTCCTGGGCGAGGCACCCCCATCCCCCCACGGAGCCCCGAGGAGTTCGACAGCTACCCACGGAGAGGGCACATCTCTGACTTGTAGACCTGCTCTGAGGCTTCTCCTCTCTCTTTGAGATCCTCCATGTACCTGTCAAAGGGTCAAAAGGGTACGCTCGCTCCAGACAACAGAGGTGTTTGTGTTGCTGAGAGTCTGTGTGTGTTGGTGTGTGTGTTGCCCCCTTCCTGCTGTGACAGATGCCAGGCTGTTTCTGTGTCAGGTGGGGGGTGGGGGTTGTGTGGGTAGACGGGTAAGACATGCACATACTTGTGCATGCGAGGGGAAGTGTGTGTGTGTGGTCGTATCAAATGGGGCACTTGTCAGAATGAGCATGCATGTGAATGTGTCGATCAGATTACACAAGGAATAAAACAAGTGTCTGCTTTCAAAGCAAGCAACAAACTCAAAAACTGTTCATATGACCAGCTCCAAGGGGTGGGCTGTTCTCACAGCCGAACAAATGATGAAGTAATCATTCAAAGGGAGGTGACCGGTAGCTGGTTACAGCTTATTCAGGATTATGACTCAATCACACTGAGGCTTATGGCACTTAGGTAATTATTTAATCAAAAAGTGGACGTGTCAATAGAAGTTGACAAGGGATTCATTTTAAATCACGGAGGGCTTTAGTTTGATGTTTTTACTGGTCTGCTGTCACAACTGTGGCATGAAGCGAACTTGATAGGATCATTGACGAAGTTGACAGCTCTGGTAGAGCTGCCAACAGAGTTGACCGCTCTGGTAGAGCTGCAATATTCACACTGCTATATTTAAAAATAGCAACTTCTCATTAGCCGTGTTTCCATCTATTTTCAATTCGAATTTTGAGCGAATTTCTGAAAATTCGCAAAAATGTAAATAAAAATTAATGCGAATCAGAAGTGTTTCCATCAACTGGCTTGAAGCGAATCCACCAGGCCACGCAAAGTGGCATTACGTCAGACGTCAGCGTTACGCATGTCTACAGTAAACAGGAAGTAGCGGTTGAAAACAGGAACCGAACCACACATCTCGGCAAAATGGAGAGAATATTTCAGGAATGTGTTGCTATCGGGCAAGTTGTATTTATTCTGTCATGCCAACTAGTTTTAGCGATGTTACAGCGGAAACAGCTGATCAATCACATGACCTGAATGTTCGCTACGTCCGAACTGAGTCGGCAAATCTGTTTCCATCTCTCGTTTTGCGCATCAGCTCTGTTTCGAAAAACCCAAAAACCACCTCAAGCGAGCGTATCAACTTTTTTGCGAATTAGAGGAAGTTAATTCGAATCGTGCCGTTTCTATTCACCTTTTCTGGTGCGATGCTTCAAAATGCGCATCAAGAAACCTTGATGGAAACACGGTTACTGAGATCAATACAGTGAGGTCCTTGATTATTATTTTAATCAGCTATAATAAAGTGTAAATCAAAGCCTGACGATTAAGGATATACATTACAAAGAATATCAACTGGTTTGATAAATGTTGCTCTGCTTCAAGTCTTTAGGTAATCAGCTAATATAACACTCCAAATATATATATATATTTCTTTTTTATGGAGAAGTGTGAATGTTCTTAGATCTTCCTGACAGCTGCAGAAGCGGAAGCAGGTCAGGCGAAGGTGGATGAGTCACATAGTCTATCTTTAGTGACCTGCCATTATTTATTGCAGCCTGTGGGAGGAAAAAGGGGCACAGGAGAATTTTCTTTTTGTGATCTGCTAACAGCTTTCTTCTAATGACTGTCATCTCTAAAGGTACAAGAGCTTTCATGTTCGAGGGAGTGGCCTAGTTTATCCACATCTAAGAGATTGCACTGATGATATAGACTACTCGCAAACTACTCTCTTCAGACACATTATTTAAAGAACTGAAGACGTTATACCCTCTCACCCTTAAATCATGTTTCCAGGTCTCCCTCTAGTTTGTCTTATAAAGCATAAAAGCTGCAAAGCAATGACACTGAAACATGGAAAATGTTGTACCCTAACAGAAACAATTTATGTTTTTTGGCATCTCTTTTGATCTTTTTTGTTATCTGAGGTTTGCATGTCATGAGACAAAAGGAAAATTTCAGCTGAATTAAAGCAGATGGGTGCATTTTTTGCTATTTTAGCGACATAGCCCAAGAGAAACTGAACAATATATTGTTTATATACAGGGTCATTTAGGTAAATCTTTTACAATTTCATAAACAAATCAGGAGCTTCCCAAATATACAAAGAAGAACAAGTAAACAGCCAGTGGAGAATTAACTTTAATACCATTATTTTCACTCAGTTTATTGCATATTTTGTGTCTTTTAAGGCTGGCCTTATTGTGTAGTTTACAGCCATTGCACATGTCACACATTACAAGCTCGAGATTTTAAATTCTTGATAGTAACTCTTTCTAGAGCGTGCAACTTCTTGCCATATTAGAATAATGCCACAAACCTATACCGGTAGCTAGGTTTCATGGTTAAAAAAAATGGCATTTTATAGACGTTTGTTGTCTAAGCGCTGTAAATTTGGCTTATTTTAGTCCACATCCTTTCAAATTATTGCTGTTGTCTCAGTTATGTTGGTTCACTTTCAAGCCTGATTTTTATTAGTTGATTGTAGACATCAGTCAAAGCACTGCATTGCTGGCCAGAACATTTCTGACACTACTTGAAAATTTCCAGAGTTCTTTTTTGATTGTCTGAGAGCTGATTCATAGTCGGCAAGCTTCTTACATGAATACAAAACACAGATTCCAGCTCTGAATCAAAGACTTTTAGCACTATTCTTACACAACTGATTTTGTCAGAAGGAAATATGTTACAGTTCTGACATTTTTTTTCCTTTTGATTACTATTCATTCATAATGTTCATTGACTTAAACTACAATGCATCTTTAGGAGGCTTTCATACACCAGACAAGCACCAGAGATGTTGCGATGAAAGGCTCTATAATTTGTCTCTGTGCATTGCAAGCTTCTGAAGAGAACATTGAAGTGTGCTACAAAATCATGTTCACCTGCCCCTAAAGGAGTAAAGGCATAAATCTCAAGCAGAAATGGTACATTCAATAAATAAAATCATGAAGTCACAAATTCAGTGTTTTTTTTAATTGTTATTACGTGATTATAGCTTACATACCACATAAATAATATGCTTCTATAGCATTTGCTTTGTTGGTTAAAAAAGAAGGACAAGACCAAAATGAAGAAATCCCATTTTTAATTGGTGAAGTCAATAAATATTTTCAGATTTGCTTTTGGTGCACAAACTCAGGCCATCACATGCATTGTCTCATTGTTCCATTTGATTCTTATTTGATGTGTTCAATCAGCTAAAGGGAAAAAAAAAATACATTGATGGTTCAGATGGTTCTGATGAGCAAACATGGACAATAAACATTCCGGATGGCTTTAGCATTTATTGTTTAAGCACAAAGGGGACATGTTTATAATGCTTCTGCTCGAAAGGTAATAAAAAACAGCAACAAAAGCCACAGTTTATTTTTTTGTGGCCTGGATCTGGTTAGTGCTCTAACTACGTGAAATCTGCAGCTGAATCTTTTTCTACATTTACTAACCTTCCATGTACTGTAATTTCTTCAATTCCTTCCATGATCAAGTAGAAGGGCAGCAAAACTTTCAGCATTGGAGCAGGGTTCAAACTGTTTTACCATGGTGTGGATATAAAGAAATGGAGTAGGGATGGTCCTGAAGGAGGAGTTAGCAAATAATGTTGTAGAGGTGAAAATAAGATAGGATGATGTGTCTGAAGGTATAAGTAGAGAAGGTCTGATGCTAAATGTTGTCAGTGGTTATGCTCCACAAGTTGGATGTGATGTGGAGGAGAAAGATACATTTTGGAAAGATCTGGATGAAGTGATAGAGAGTATTCCCAGGGAGGAAAGAGTGGTGATTGGAGCAGACCTGAATGGACATGTTGGTGAAGGAAACAGAGGGGCTGAGGAAGTGATGGGTAGGTATGGTGTCAAGGAAAGAATCCAGGAAGGACATATGTGGTGGATTTTGCCAAGAGAATGGAAATGACTGTACAGTAGTCAACACATATTTACAAAAAAAGGGAGGAACATAGAGTTACCTAAAAGAGTGGAGGAATGAGTATGAGTGTAGACTACCACTACATACTGTGTAGAAGAGGAAACCTGAGGGAGATTGGGGACTGTAAAGCCCGAGATACACTGAAGCGTCCTCAGGTACGCCACTCTACGCGCGCATTTTGTGCGCATGTGTTTTGCTGCTATACTTCATAAACTATCAGCTTTCAAACGCTCGCGTTCTCCTTGTTGTAATATGAGCAGCTGTGCACGGAGGGGACTCAACTGAGCTCGCTGATTGGTCACTTGCTGACACGCCTACTGAAATGATTGACAGCCAGCTCATGTAGCTCGGTGAAGACCGCGGCGGTGTTCATGCGGTGTTTCTACTATATATGTTGTAAAAAGTTCTCTCAGAAATAAAAATAATAACAGGGAGTGCTTTTCCTGCAGCACACAGCCCACCAGGGATATTTAAAACATCGCGCACCCAGGTAGGACCTGAATTCATTCATTTCATTCATGGAGTGAACGGAGGAAGAAGCGGTTACTTGACTTTAGGCAAAAAAACAAAAGAAAAGGCCCGATCAGCGATAAAGAAGGGGAATTTATTTCATTTGTGTAACATACAAAACAGTCCGGCGCCGGGGAAGTTTATGGTCAGACACCGCGTATTGCGCACGCGGACGTAAAAAAAAGCTTTGCGCGTACATGCCCTGAGGGGCTACGCAGGGCTACGCTTTTGCCTTGACGTACGTACGCTGCGTATAGGCATATCGTGAGGACGCTCGAGTGTATCTCGGCCTTTAGGTTGTGGCAGGGGAGAGTGTGGCCAGAGAACATTGGATGATTGTGTGAATGTTGTTGTGATGAAGAGAAAAAGAGTAAAATCAGAGAAGACAACAAAATGATGGAATCTGACGACAGAAGAAAGTTGTGAGGAGTTCAGAGGAGTTGTTAAAGGCTATGTAAGAAAGAGTTTCTGGATGACTGGGCTACTGCAGCAACAGTAATTAGAGAGATAGGTCAGAAGGTACTTGGTGTATCATCTGGACACGTTCAGGTAAGGTTAGGTTTATGTGTCATATGCAAAATCAACACAAGGTCAACAATGCAATGAAATGCTCAGGATGAGAAGAGCTGTCTCGAGACAGCTCTTCTCAACACCCCTTCCATAAAAGTAAAAAAAAAAAGAAATACCAAAGCAAGCATCAAAAATACTAAAAACACACTTAAAGAAATACTACTAAAATACTAAAATAACAGACAGACAGAGAATAGATGATAAGGAAACCTGGTGGTGGAATAATGAAATGCAGGAAGCTAATCAAAGAATACTGTTAGCCACAAGAAACATGAGAATGAGAGGACTGAAGAGAGGTGACAGGGATATAAGGAGATGCAATGTAAAACAAAGAGGGAGGTAGCAAAGGCAAAGAAGAAGGTGTATGATGAGTTGTATGGGAGGCTGAACACTAAAGAAGGCAATACGGACTTGTACCGATTGGCGAGACATAGGGATCAGGCTGGAAAGGAGGTGCAGCAGGTTAGGCTTACTAAAGATAGGACTGGTAATGTTCTAACAAGTGAGGAGAGTGACGATAAGATGGAAGTAGTACTTTGAAGAGCTAATGAATGAACATAATGAAAGAGAAAGAAGACTAGAGGTCAAATAAATTGTGGACCAGGAAATGGGAAAGATTAGTGAGGGTC
>JBBPBX010053935.1:11354-23663 GCA_038048925.1 Garcialebias charrua
GTTCCCGCTGCGCGCACGTCAACAGCTGCAGGAGCGTGCGGCTTGACGCGCGCCTCCGCCGCAGGACGCCAGGAGCGCGCGGCTCCGTCCTGCTGCTGCGCGGGGTCCCGGACCCGGTTCGGTCCGGCTTTGGTTCTGATCGGACTCAAGTCCGTTTTGATGGGCGGCGGTGCCACGCGCACCCACGCGCTCCCCACTGCTCGGTCTGCCCCCTGCGCGCGCTCCGCGGACTGTCCGAGCCTGGTTCGGCTGAGCGACGCGCGCACGGGACGCAGCAGAACCAGGGTCCAGCAGCTGAGCAGAACTGAGGTCAGAACTTTCATCCTAATGCCCTTTGACCTCCCTGCAGGTCGTCATGGTAACACTTCAGAGTAATTGGACCTGTGCGTCTGGAAACAGAACCGAGTCCGGTCCGGTCCGGCTCATCCTCAGAACCGCTCTGAAAACGAATCAAAAGTTCTGATCCAAATTGAAGCTGCAGCCAAAAACAAGTTTTATAAAATATAAATCCAGAACAGTTTTATTCTCCCATCCGTCCTGTGTCGGAACCATAGTGCTGCCGGTACCGGCTGCGAGCCTCCGAACCTTCTGCTCCGGATCTGACAGAACCTTCTTTAAGTCCCGCTTGTTTCCATGAAGTGAAGTAATCCGTCCTCCCTCACAGCTTGAACCCGGTCCAGTCCAAACACTTCCCTCACGCACGCTGCACCAACCCGCAGGTGCTCCACGCGCACAGACCTGCGCGCGGAGCCTGGAACCGGAAGCGCAACTAATTAGTCCGTGACGTCACGCTGTTCGAACTCATTAACAGCATCGATTTAAACCCGAACCGACCCGCAACTTTATCAATCAGCTTAAAGACGCACAGGGGCCCCTGGACATGAGGGGACCACGGATGTGAGTGGCCCCTGAGGGGACACTGGACAGGAACGGAAACTAAAGGGCGAGGGAACCCGAGGGACCTCTGAGGGGCCCCTGAATATCTGGGGACCGAAAGGAGGGGCCCCTGTATATGAATATTTATTCATTTAGGCTATATAAAAGCAACAAAATAAACAAAACAAATTAATCAAAAAGAAAAACACCTGCCCCATATTTAAAAAATATAATAAAATACAAACAAACAACTTGAACAATCTCCAAATTGGGGCAGCACGGTGGCGCAACTGGTAGAGCTGCTGCCTCTCAGCGAGCAGGTTCCTGGTTCAAATCCCGGTCCAGGGGTCTTTCTGTGTGGAGTTTGCATGTTCTCTCCGTGCTGCGTGGGTTTTCTCCAGATACTCCAGTTTCCACCCCAAAAACATGCATGTTCGACTGATTGTAACTCTAAATTGTCCCTATGGAGAGAGAGTGGTTGTTGTCTCTGTGTGTCCCTGTGATGGACTGGAGACCTGTCCAGGGTGTCCCCCGCCCCTCGCACAGTGACTGCTGGACATGGGCACCAACGAACCCCGTGACCCAAAATAGAGAGTGGCTTCGGATGTTATCAGTCCATATGTCCGTTGGGTGACATGTTTAAAAAGACAAGTTAAAGTTGTTGGGAAGGTGCAGGTGAAGGATGCCTGATGTTTTTTGTTTTCCATTTGGAGATTCCATCCATCCATTGTTAACTGTTTCTTCCATTTCACCCGCTTCCAACGTTATCAACCATTGAATGGCCATTATTAGTTATTATCATCCCCATACCTAGCGGTTAGACTGCCCCTCCTGTACCTCCTAGTAGGTTTAAAGGTACGTTGGTAGCGATTAAGAAATGTTTCTGGTGACATCAAGTCAACTCCACATTCCCTGATTTACAACTCAGCTCCTTCACACTAGTTCTAAATGGAGGTTTTACAAACAGGTTACAGGTAGTCCCCGACTTACGAACGAGTTCCGGACCTACGGGCCGTTCGTAACCCGATTTTGACGTAAGTCGGAACTCATTGCACGTATCGTTCGTAAGTCCGGAATTTTGCCGTAAGTCGCGGAAATGTATGCTAACGCTGCGTGGCACACCCGTTTATCGGCATGAGACTGAACAAGCGTACATACTGGTCCATAAACATGCACAGAACTTTATTTACAAACAGTTAGCTAACATTACACCACACATTCATCTATAAACACGTACAGTATTTACTGTACAACTGTACTGTTCGGAGCACGTTCGATAGTCCGAGTTGCCGTAAGTCGAGGACCACCTGTATAATGACTCTTTTTTTTTATTGAATATTTGGGGGTAATCTTTTTATGAGCTTTAAACATGACTTGTAAACTACTACATTCAACCAAATCATAAAATTTTAATAATTTCAAATGATGAAATAATATATTTGTTGGGTGATCTTCCTACTAATAATTCTTACAGCTATTTTTTGTAAAATAAAAATAGGGTTTGTAATTATTTTACATGCTTTTCCTCAAACTTCAATACAATAGATTAAATATGGAACAATCATTACATTATACAATATAAAACTTTGTCATTCAAACACTCTTTTACTTTATACAGTAATGCACTTGATTTTGTTATTTTTATTCTTTACATATTTCCATTTCAGCTTCTAATCAATAACGACACCCAAATATTGTATTTAATAAACTCTGGTTCTGTAAAAGAACTGGACCTGGTCCACGTTTGTCCTGCAGGAGACTTGTCACCTTGTTAGGCGTGGAGGTGCAAACAGCAGCTGGACTCTGGTTCCTTTCAGATCCTCGAGGTTCCTTCAGGCTTTGATGTGAACAGAACATGGTCCAGATCAAACATGAACCAACCAGAACTTTATTGTTTTCATTTATTAAAGAAATACTTGTAAATAAAACATTAATTTATTAAAGATATATTTGTAAATGAAACATTTAGATGGATGTTTTACTTCCACAGGTTTGAGTGTGCTGAAGAGCGAGAGGCTCTCCTCCAACAGGATCAAAGATCTTCTGATTTATTCTGGAACATTTCTGTCCACAGCTTCCTCTCCCAGACCAGCTGAAAGACCTTGGGCCTCCTCCCAGTCGCACATGTCCACAACACCTCCAGGTCCATCCTGACCAGATGTTGAACCTCCTTATGGAGGTGTCCAGGTCCATCTGAATCAGATGTCTGAACCTCCTCAGCTGGCTCCTCTGGATGTGGAGGAGCAGCGGTTCTACTCCGAGTCGCTCCTGGAGAACTGAACTTCTCACCTGTAGAGTCCAGCTGTCCTGCAGGGAGAACTTCTTTAGACCTCCTGGATCCAGGATCTGGTTCTTCACCCAGAGTTCAGGACCAGAGGTGAGAGTAGGAACGTAGACCAACCAGAAAACGGAGAGCTTCTCCTTTCAGCTCAGCTCCCTCTTCACCATAACGGACCGGCCCAGAGTCCACAGTACTGCAGAAGCTGTCTCGATCAGTCTGTAGATCTCAAGTTCTTCTCCATACTTGAGGTAGAACCTCCAACCCAAAGAGGACGGTCCACCCTCTGACTGACTGGACTCATCTGGAGGTCCTGATCCTCATCCGGGCTGTGGACCGGTCCATTGAGAGCTAAAGATCACGGCGCCTGAAGTCACTGGAACCCTTCAGGGACTTCTTCAGCTCGTTGCTTGCTTTGAATTCTCTTCAAACTGATTTGGTTTTGTGGTTTGTGCTACGTTTAGCTTTTAGCTAGCCTTTTGCTACTTTTAACATGAACAACCCAGTTTTTAACTTTTCAGAGAAAGACATGAACTGTTCAGCTGTTTTAAGTTCAGCTGTTTTAACTGTTCAGCTGTTTTAACTGTTCGGCTGTTTTAACTGTTTGGCTGTTTTAATTGTTCAGCTGTTTAAACTGTTCGGCTGTTTAAACTGTTCAGCTGTTTTAACTGTTCGGCCTGTTTTAACTGTTTGGCTGTTTTAACTGTTCGGCTGTTTTAACTGTTCAGCTGTTTAAACTGTTCGGCTGTTTAAACTGTTCGGCTGTTTTTTTAATTTTTATTTATTTATTATTTTTTACATTTTTGGGCTCTAGTGGCCTTTATTGTAGAGGGAGAGGGCAAAACGGGTAGAGAGAAGGGAGAGACGCTGCAGAAAGAAGCTCGTCGGGTCTGGGACGCGAACCCGCAACGCCTACCGAGAGGCTCAGCCTCAATACAGTATGTGTCGCGCGCTTATCCCCCACACCAAAGCGGCGGCACAACTGTTCGGCTGTTTTAACTGTTCGGCTGTTTTAACTGTTCGGCTGTTTAAACTGTTCGGCTGTTTAAACTGTTCGGCTGTTTAAACTGTTCGGCTGTTTTAACTGTTTGGCTGTTTTAACTGTTCGGCTGTTTTAACTGTTCGGCTGTTTTAACTGTTCGGCTGTTTTAACTGTTCGGCTGTTTTAACTGTTCGGCTGTTTTAACTGTTCGGCTGTTTTAACTGTTCGGCTGTTTTAACTGTTCGGCTGTTTTAACTGTTTGGCTGTTTTAACTGTTCGGCTGTTTTAACTGTTCGGCTGTTTTAACTGTTCGGCTGTTTTAACTGTTCGGCTGTTTTAAATGTTCGGTTGTTTTAACTGTTCGGCTGTTTTAACTGTTCGGCTGTTTTAACTGTTCGGCTGTTTTAACTGTTCACTTGTTTTAACTGTTCGGCTGTTTTAGCTGTTTGGCTGTTTTTCAGCTCAGAATGTCCACAGAAGAACAAGAACATCCTCGTTCAATTCATCAACGTGTTTTAAGACGCAGGTCTGGATCTTCAGCTACAACTTCATGTCTCAGTTGAAACAGTCTCTCGTTCAGTTTTGACTCTTTTTTTTAAAAATCGTAACATTTGTTTGTTCTCCTCCGGTTTTATTGTTTGGATCAATAAACCGTCTTCTCGTGCGTCCTCGTGTTTCACTGCGGTCACAGAACCTCCTCCTTCCTACAGGTTTGTTTACGCTGCAGCAGAGGAAGGTGGGTGTCTGAGGCCTACGCTGGTCGCTCACACAGAACCGGACCTCCTGGTTCAGACCAGGAACGGTTGAGCTCAGCAGATGTGGTTTCTCCTGCAGAACCCGGAGATGATTTAACGACGAGTGAAGCTCGGAGCAGAGAGAGAGGGCGTTTCGTGATCTGAACCGCATGACAAACAAACACAAACGCGGTTCCGACCCGCTGAGGGTTTGGGTTTTGGTTCTGTCCTCGCCGAGCTGCAGGATTCATTATGACATGATCTCAGGTCAACTCAGAGCTCAGGCATCCTGATCAGAGGAACCTCCTCAGCGGACTCCTTTCGATGCAGAGGAGCAGCTCCAGCCGAGCCCCCCTCTCATGACGGAGCTCCTCCACCCCCACCCTACAAAGGAAGCTACAGCTGCTTAGATCCAGGATCTGGTTGCTCTGGTCCTGATCCAAACCTCAGGGCCACAGCTGAGGATTGGAACGTAAATCAAGAGGTTTGACTTTGACTGGACTTTGACTCAGCGCTTTCTTTGCGTGAGTGCAGCTACAGTGTGCGCTCTCAGGACATGATTACCTGCAGTGTTCCGTCAGTGAGGACTGAACTTGGAAAAAGGGCCTTCTCCTATTCTGCTCCTGCTTCATGGAATATCTTACAAAAAGATCTGAAGCTCTCGACCTTGACTTCTCTAAATGGTTTTCAGAATCTGTTGGAATCCTGGCAAAAACCAATGCAGATTTGTTCCTGTCTTTGATTTTATACGTCTACCTTATGTTTTGCTCGTTTTTTGATACTTTGTTAAAAAAAAAAAGTATTTCTTTCTTTTGTTTTTTCTCTTTTTTGTTTTCTATTGTTTATTGTTTATTGTTTGTTTATTGTTTATTGTTTAAGGAAATTCTACCATTGCTGTTCATCGTTCTTTAGTTTTAGCAGGTCGCTTTCGTAAATGAGCCCATGATGTTCAATAAGATTTACCTGACTAAATAAAGGTTGAATGAAAGGTGTGGTTTCTATGGTCCAGGTGTGGTGTCTATGGTCCAGGAGTTGTTTCTATGGTCCAGGTGTGGTTTATTCATTCAAATTTTATTTAGGCAAGTTAATCCCATTGAGCCTTGAGGACTCATTTACAAGAGAGACCTGGTTATAGTTCAGATGTGGTTTCTATGGTCCATGTGTGTCCAGCTCTGGATGCGGTTCCTGCGCTGTGAGGCCTTCAGGGCGACCCTCTCAGCTTCCTGGAGGTTTTCTGCAGGACCAGACCGAGCTGTTCATGAGCCACGTTGTTTATTGATCAACAAGAAGTGAAGGGAGAACAACACACCTTCACCCGAGGAGCCTCGTGCAGATCAGGACTGAATCTGGACCCACGGGGTTTTGTGCAAAACCACCGGGGACAAAGAGGACGAAGTGTGCGAAGACGCTGTCTCTGTGGGACATTGTCCAAGATGACAGGAGACAGTTGGCGTTCATTCATTCAGAAGCTTCGTCAACATGGAGCTCCTAAAGAAGCAGAACACCAGCTCAAATAGCAGAATGATAACTAAAAGCTAAAATTAGCAGAGCAGTCAAAAGTAGCAGAGTGTATTTAAAACAAATGCAAAAAGAAAAAATCATATTTAGAAAAGTGTAAAAGTTACAGAAGTTAAAACCTCCACAGGGTCTGAGTCTTGAATGAGCCGAATGTTTTGATTCACGAACAGCTGAAACAGCCTGAAGTCTGCAGAAGGACGTAGATGTTAAAACAATCTGCTGACTCAGTTACTCGACTTGAAAACCTGTTTGATAATAAAACATCTTCACTTTCAGACCACGCCGCCCCTCGAAACAAACGCCTTTAGAGTTTCACCTTCCTGAACCGCAGCGCTGCCACAATATAAAATCACTGATGCCTGTCACAAAACAGACGTTTGGACTCGTCAGATGACCCGCTCGGTCCAGCTGCTTTCGGACCATTAAAATTTAACAAGATAAACGCCTTAAAAAATATATTTGTTTAGAGGGCCCTTTAGCGCCCCTAGCGGCTGAAAGTGGTACTGCTCCGTTTTTCCATCAGAATGAATGGAAACGTTCATATCTCAGACAAAAATTGGTCAAAAAATATTGGGAAAAATCCATAAATATGTCGCTTCGCCATATAAGTCGCAGGACAGGCTAATTAGGCAAAAAACTGCTACTTATATGCCGAAAATTAAAGTATGTCATATTTTTGATACTTATGCATTTAGTAAATATTGTTCAAACTGATATGAACTTGGAATTGTTAAAAGTTTGAATGTAAAAATAACTGAAAAAAAGATCAATTTAACACTATTATGCTGTAAATGTAATTGTCCTATTTTGTTTTCAGAATCACAGTTTATCTTTGTTTTAAATACAGCAATTACAGTAGTAATTATGAAAACAAAATGTTGTCTTTTTAACATATTGGTAATGTAAAAATAACAATAACAATTTGTTTTAGATTTTACAACACATCCCTGTTACATTGTCTTCCTGTATTTCAATTTACAAAATAATTCTGTCACCATTTTACAGACATTTACTGTTAAATTCACGGACATTTTTTACAGTGCAGCCTTTAGAAACGCCGGACTCTGTGTATGAACTGGATGACAGACTCTTTTTTAGAGTGGACCGTTGCAAAGAGACTTTGGGAAAATCACGAGGCGGCAGTGTTTGTGTGTACGTGAGTACGAACTGGTGTAAAAATTGCATTGTTATCAAACGCTCATGCACAGCTGCTGTGGAACTAATAACAGTGAGGTGCCGCCCCCACTATCTTCCCCGCAAGTTCTCTGTGATCCTTATCACAGTAATTTACATTCCTCCTGATGCTAATGCTAATGTCACCCTGGAAGAAATTCATGACTTAATCAGCTCGCTGCAATGTAAATACCCAGAGGGGCTCTGCATTGTTTTAGGTGACTTTAATCACGTGAATTTAAAGGACTGTCTCCCAACCTTCAACCAACACGTATCCATAGCAACACGAGGAAGTAACACGCTCGACCATGTTTACACAAATGTGAGGGGCGCTTACACAGCGAAGCCACGCCCACCGCTCGGTGCTTCTGACCATTTATCCATCCTTATGGTCCCAGCTCAACCCCCCCACCCCACCCCTGGTTAAATGCAGAGGCTCGCACCTTGCTGGTAGCTAGGAACGCTGCCTTCGAGTCTGGAGACTCAGGCCCTGTTTACACGGACACTGTGTGGGGGAAACGGATGTTTTGGGTATGTTAATTAGGTGAAAAGTTTTGCGTTGACACGGTCGAATTCTGTGGATACGACTCTCTCCCCCTCCACCCCCCGTCCTCATGATTTCACTGTAGTTACCATGCTGGGCCATTAGATGGCGCTGTGATTTTTGGAACCTTCACTACTGCGCATGCGTGCTGCCTGAGGTAAACAGCAGCCGAGGCAGCCTGCCTCGTCTGCTTTCCTCTCTGGCTAAAATCAGCTAACTACAAGTTGTTGTCAACAAGTTAACAACAAGTTAAAGCTGGAATTTGGATAAGAGTCAACAGATTTGACACCAAGTGGGACCGCTTCATCTAACAAGCTGCACACCAGACGCTGAGTGGACTGTGGACCAGAACCGGACTTTACTCCGTGATAAACAGCTGACTTACAGCAGGTAAATCAACGTTCTTAATATAATGTTTGCTTGTGTTTACTTTGATCACACAACAACTGAGTTTTTATTTATTTATTTATTTATTTCTGCCAGGTGGAGAAGCTGTCGTTCCAACAAACAGGCAGACGGTTCGGCGGTTCTGATGGGTCCAGATGAACACACAGCAAGAGTCCAGTTCATTAACGTAGTTACAGTTCGGTTCACGTGTTTTAATAGTGTGTTCAGTTTAATTCTCAGTGTTTGTGTTGTAAACTTTGTGGTGCTGAATAAATAAATAAATAAAAAATAAACCTGGTGTCTTCATTTTCACAGCACGTTACGCACTGTTTAAAAAATGTAACGAGTCCAGATAGATACTGTAGTTCAGATAAATTTACATCTCCCACGCCAACATAAATACTGTTTATTATTGTTAAACTGTTATATTTTGCAACGTGACACGTGAAATGTCAGACTGTCCGCGCATGCGGGCTGCGCGCATGTGGTTGACACAAAAGCTCCACGGGAGATGTTTACATTATCAGCGGGGGGTCTGCGAAAAACTTCCACCTTGAGAGCAGGGTCAGAAAAGTATCGGAGTCAGAGGGGGGCCAGCAGCGTCGTGTAGGCGATAAGCAAAGTCGCAAAGAGAAAGTAGCGGTTACACTCAAAATATGCGCCGTGTAAACTGGCCCTCAGAGGAGCTGAGAAAGACCAGGAAAGAGCTGGTTGCTGGCATTAAGAGGACCAAGGCCACATATGCACAGAGGATCGAGGGTCAGTTCACCTCACAAGACACACGGAGCATGTGGAGGGGCATCAAATGCATAACTGATTATAAAGGCAGGAGCAAACAGTGCCCCAACGACCCATCTCTGCCTGATGCCCTCAACAAGTGCTCGCTTTGAAGACCCAAACAGACCAGCCAGCACCAGACTCTCCTCACCACCAGATGAAGAGCATCTCAGTGTGACCGCAGCAGAAGTGAGGAGTAGTCTCAGAAGGATCAACCCTCATAAAGCAACTGGACCGGACAACATCCCCGGGAAAGTTCTGAAGGAATGTGCGGATCAGCTCTGTGAGGTGCTGGCTGACATCTTCAACACCTCACTTTCCACTGGAGTCAGTTCCCACCTGCCTGAAGACCGCCACCATCATCCCAGTCCCAAAAAGCTCCACAGTGACTGGTCTGAATGACTATCAGCCGGTGGCCCTCACCCCGATAGTCGCAAAATGCTTTGAGAAACTGGTCATGACCCACATCAAGACAACCGTCAACATCATCGAGGACCCTCATCAGTATGCGTACCGTGAGAACTGATCAACAGAGGACGCCATCACTTCTGTGGTCCACACTTCTCTCACTCACCTGGATCAGAAGGACTCCTACGTCCGTATGCTCTTTGTGGACTTCACATCTGCCTTCAACACCATGATCCCCCAAACTCTGATGGACAAACTATCCACACTTGGATTAAGCCTCTCCGTTTAACTGGGTACTAGACTTCTTAATAAACAGACCTCAGTCCGTGAAGATCCACAACTTCTCCTCCTCCACCATTAGAATAGAATAGAATATATCTTTACAGTATTGGCATAATTGCACCAAGGTACAAAGTGTTGCAATTGGCGCACGCACCATCCTAAGAGGGACGTACGCACGGAAGCCGCAGAAATAATTAAATTGCGCCGCCAACAATCAGATATGGAAAAAAGGAACATACAGTCGGATAATCATTGGTATTCAAAAAAGAATCTATCACATTT
Source organism: Garcialebias charrua (assembly GCA_038048925.1). NCBI lineage: Eukaryota > Metazoa > Chordata > Actinopteri > Cyprinodontiformes > Rivulidae > Garcialebias > Garcialebias charrua. Next base: position 21,596 of record JBBPBX010053935.1, read on the forward strand.
TGTCTTAGGACATTCTATGATAAAGTCAAAAAAACTCTACCAGCTCAGCACGGATAAAGACAAAGACATGTTGCATTTGATGGCAAGCAAGGAGATAGTCCGTGAGTAATCATTTCAGAAAAGCACAGTCTGAAGATGGCCTCAGCTCGGCTCCATATGAGCGCACACAGAGTGTGTGCAGCCAGTGCTGAGGTTCCATTACCCTCAGCACTGGTTCTCCTCAAGGATGTGTGCTGAGCCCTCTTCTGTTCACTCTGCTCACATGTGATTGTGCAGCTACCCATCCAGGCTGTCATATTGTTAAGTTTGCAGATGATACAGCGGTGGTGGGATGCATCACAAACAATGATGAGTCCAGCTACAGACAGGAGGTGGAACACTGGAGAGCTGGTGCAAAGAGAATAACCTTCACATGAATGTGAAGAAGACAAAGGAGATGATTGTGGACTTCAGAAGGAACAAACACACACCCCACTGAACATAAGTGGATCTGCAGTGGAAGTGGTCTCCAGCTACAAATACTTGGGTGTACACTTGAATGATAACCTCAGCTGGAGCAACAACACCACCAGCCTGATCAAGAAAGGTCATCAGAGACTCTACTTCCTCAGACGGCTGAGACGAGCTGGTCTGAGCAGCCCAGTTCTCACCTCCTTCTACAGGTGTGCAGTGGAGAGCATCCTGTGCTCCAGCATCAATGTGTGGCATGGAGGCTGCACAGTTGCAGAGAGGAAAGCTCTACAGAGAGTGGTGAAGGCTGCACAGAAGTCTGTTGGAGTCAGTCTCCCCACCATCACAGACATTTACACCTCCAGATGCACAGGAAAATTAGGAGAGTAATTTTTTCGTAGTAAACATTATTTTCATCTAAAAGAGTAATGTTTACACATTATAGAGATAATTCATTTCAATTGGTCAATAGAGTTGGTGCAAAAAAACAGAGCAAATCATATCGGAGTGAAACAAGAACACGCCCACTGAATTTCCTTAAGTTTCGTTTCTTCCACCACCTTAAGTTTCGTTTCTTCCACCAACTTGTTTTACCGCAGTGGAAACGAAGGCGACGGTTAGCTGTGAGCCAGGTAAGTCCCCTAATGGGTTGTAGATATATTTTACGTGGGGTTTTATGATTTTTAAAAATTATTTAGACTAATTATCTCTAGTGGAAAGATGACGTGCTGCTGTGTGGTTGTGGAGGAAGGAGGGCTGCAACGAGGAATTATGATGGTTGGCTAACTAGTGAACATGTGTGCTTCAGCTAACTTAGTTTAGCCACTTACAACAAAGCAGAAATAAATGCTGCGTCCATTTTTTTTATTTTCACAAGTCAAGGCTGTCGTTAAACTGAGGAACGGAGTTTAAAAGAGTAGCTAGCTGTACAGTCGAAGTATGTGGAGCCATTGTTCTGCTATAAAATGGCGCGGGAGGCCTACTATGCTAGAAACTTTTCTTGTAGAGCAGCGCATAAGAGTTGTACAATGCTACGTCCATTTTTTTATTTTCACAGTCAAGGCTGTCGCTATTTTTAAACTGAGGAACAGAGTTTAAAAGAGGAGTCGAAGCATGTGGAGCCATTGTTCTGCCTAGAAAATGGCGCGGAGGCCTACTATGCTAGTAATTATCTTTATTGTAGAACAGCGCTAAAAACAGGATTAAACTTGTGCTTGGGTGATACAGCAGAGAGTGAGCGACCGAAAAAAGACACTAAGAAAAGCGGTCAGCTAGCAGGAAGCAAGCGAGCAGCTAGCGGGGTGTTCAAAATTCTCCTAGTATTTATGCATTGTTTTGTTCAGGCATCTTGTTGGACAGCTAATTCGTATTTTTTACGTTAGACAGCTAATTCGTATTTTTATGTCAGGCATCTTGTTAGACAGCTAAGGGGTCCTTGGGGATAGGGTCTGCGTTTGTGATGTGGCATGCCCTGAGAGCATGAATAAATTAAGAACAACAACGCCATGGGAATTTCACCCAGAGAATAACACCTTATTGCTTTTAAGGCCATGCAGGTTCGCTTTGCACTGATTAAAACATCCGGGAGCACTCTTTTATATATATCATAATAATTTAT
>JBBPBX010053936.1:0-23663 GCA_038048925.1 Garcialebias charrua
GATGTTTTATTAATTGTATTTACTCATTTATGTTCGTGTCATTCCCGCTAACTGGAAGTGTGCCGCCCGGGTAATGAATGCGGAAGTGCTGGAACGGGAGTCTGTGGCATATAGACAATTCAGTGATAAGGTAGCTATAACTGCTCCTGCTCCACTTACACCAGTTGAGTTGCCCAGCAAACCATGAGAAAAAGTTGCAGTAAACATTACAGGCCCATTTGAAAATGTTACATGGGATTGCCGTTACGCTATTTTACTTACAGATTACTACAGCAAATGGCCTGAGGTTACATTTGCCTCAACTGTCACTACAGATGTCATCATTCATTTTTTAGCCACTGTGTTCATAAGGAAGGTAATCTGACATACCTTGTCTGAGATAACGGTTGTCAGTTTACTTCTCATGCATTTACCAGTTAAATTTCTGAAAGAAACTTAAGGTCACTTAAGGTCCAGTGTATACTACCCTAAAGTAAATTGTGCTATGGAGAGATTTAACAGAGTACTTAAGGACTGCATACCGACATGTGAAATAAGCCACAACTCATGGAAAGAAGCTGTAACAGATTTCCTGCACAACTGTGGAGATACTCTTCATGCAACCATAGGAGCAACCCCATTTGAGCTACTGAGAAACAGAAATATGCACACTAAGTTAAACATACTCCCAGTACCACTGAAAAGCAAAGCACACCTAAATCAAAAAGAGGATGAAACAAAAGCAGAATAAAATGAAGGAATACACAGATAAGAAAATGTGAGCTAAAACATAACTAGTCAAAGTGGGTGACAATATTCATGTTTGCAGACCTCACCTGAGCACGTTCCCAAAGGATCTTCAAGATTTATAGAACCATGAACTGTTTTGAGGAAAGTTGGACAAAACACATATTTACAAAATGACTGATGCAAGTGGAATACTTCAAAACTTGCACACTTCCCAAAACAAGCCTTAACAGGCACAGAACAAAACAATGACACTGTGCTGGATACCTTTGCACTTCCTGGAAACATTAATGAATCTGCTGCTGAACTTAGAATAAGTCAGAGATTTAGAAATGCACCAAGACAGTTAACAGGTTTTGTAGGATGAAGTGAAAACAAAATGTAAATCACTGCTGTTCAGTTTGGTGCAAGTGTTCTTTAACACCAGTAAAGATGTACTACTGTTTTGCTAAAGTACAACACAAGAAATTTTTACATATAAGTAATTGTTTCAGGGAAAGAGAAAATGTGTTGTGCTGTTGAACTGAAATGGAATTGAATTGCTATTGCATAAAAAGGACACCAGTGGGCGCTATCGGACTGTATGTTAAAAGATGTTGTATGCAGAATGGGCAAACGAAACTGAAAGTAAAAAGAGAACTAAAGCTTATTCATGTGTCTGCTTATTTTTCTATTAATTCTATCTTGCAACACCACAAGAGTGAGCGGCCGCAATTGAAAGCGTGGCTTAAAGGTGCTATGTGTAACTTTCTGTAGAGCACATAACTTAGAAATATTTTCAACAGGCAAAGCATTCTGATCCCTCCCCCTCAGAGCCATATATGGCTCTGCTCCCCCTTGCTCTGCTGAAATTCAAATTCAAGCTCTGTTTTTATTGGCTGATTCAAATTCAAGCTCTGTTTTTATTGGCTGGTTACAAACTCTGTTTTTATTGGCTGGTTAACGGCGGGTCACTCTGTGTTTTTAGTGTTTTTATAAATGCTGATAGAGAAGCAAGGGGACTATAGTTTTTTTCAGAGATTACTTTGTCTAACACCAGTCTGTCAGTAGATAGTGACAGAGTGAAGAAATATGTTAAAAATATATTGTTACAAAAGTTACAGACTGCACTACAAAGTTACATAGTGCAGCTTTAACTTTAATTAAATAAATGACCAGTCGGCTCAGTGCAACACTTGCAATAATTTTATACTGTGCAAAGAAGGGTGCACAATGTCGAGGAATGTAATACACCAGGTCAGACTTTTCAGTCTATTTACCTTTTCCTCTCATTGGTTCGGAGATACACGGAGAAAAGACACAATGATCAGTCAGAGAGATTCAAGTTAAAAGTATTGCCAACATTTATTAAAGTGTTTGTGACATGATTTTTGAACTTTGCCTAAAGTGGCACAACATATATATCTTGTATCATTCAACTATGTTTGTTGTTGCAAACAAAATGATAAATTAATGAAAATTCGTTGCAAAGAGAGTTTAAAATTTGCGCTGTTTCTTCACGGGACATCCGGGTACTTCACAATGCGATTTCTGTGACGTACGAATAGGAATGTCTCCTAGAACGCCCCCTTTAAATAACAATGGCACACAATATAGAAACCAACAAATTTAGCAATCTAAGTTTAGATTTGAGTGATTTGTCTTCAGTTTGGGAAGCCGAAGTTAGTTCAGGGGGTTGAACAAGAAACAGCAGGTTCTGCCTTACCATTAGGGTGAAGCAAGGGGGGCTCCGAGGGGGACAGCTTTGTTTGTTTTGTCCAGTCTTTACGAAGTTTTTCATCTTTTGGGAAAGTGAAAAGGCTCATTTGTTCACTGATGATATTAAACACCCAAATGCGACATAACGTAACAGCATTTTTCAAGTTATATAAAAAAAATAGGCGAACTTGCAGACAAATGCGTTATCCTAGCAGACGCAGACTGACTGGCATTCCTGTTCGTAGGTCACAGAAATCACATTGTGAAGTACCCAGATGTCCCGTGAAGAAACAGTGCAAATTTCAAACTTACTTTGAAAAGAATTTTCATTAATTTATCATTTTGTTTGCAACAATGAACATAGTTGAATGATGTGGAGTTGTTTGTTTCTTCTTCTTCCGTTCCAGTCACTGGTAATCTTGTCATCAGTGTGAGACACACACCAGTGGCTCCCTCGTAGTTCATGTTCCATACTTAATGACTTCAATTTCTTCCTCTCACAGAGTCAGTACAGTTCATACACAAAGAACAAGCACATGTAGCTAAAAACAAATATAAGAACAGATACAGAAGCCTCACTCACAACAATAACATAACACAAATGGTAAGAGCGTCTTTACAATGACCAATGCTTCCGGGATCATCGTGTAGAAATAATGGAGTGTCTTTGACACGCTCCGCCTAACTATTTTTGCTGCCTCCTCTTGTGCCTCTGACCCTCAGGTGAGTAAAACTATAAACTACATCTGATACCAACATTAAGGCAGCTAACAAGTTATACTTGACATAAACCAGTGCCAAGTCAAATGCAAACACCATGCTAACGTTAGCTCATGTATTTTTTCATCAACCTGAAATTGCTAATGTAAGGCACAGTTGAGCAGACTGCGATGTGCTCTTGCGTTCTCCATAGTGTCCAAGGGAAAGATGTTGGTAAAACTGAATGAATGAAGAGTGCCACCGAATGGTTACATCATATTGTGAAAAGTTAGCATCTCTTTTCAGATGTGGAATCACTAACATTTAAGACTGTGGAGATGATGGGGTCACTTACCATGCAGTCTGAAGAAAGTCAGAGTTCCTTTATTTGTCATACAGACAACATGTTGTATATGTAGTGGAAAGAAACTGTGTACAGTTCCCAGTTACACCCGACAAAAGTATAAAATGTAAAAGAAAAACAATAATAAGATCTAAGATATGAACTAAGAAAAATCAGCTAAGTTCATGCTCAATCATCCAGGTACCAAATCCAATCATTCTCAGTCACGTCATCTGGACACTTTCATTTTTATAGACATTTCACCCTCTATCCAGAGGGCTTCATCAGAATCAGACTGTCTTTATTGACATTGACATTGCACCAAGGCACAACACAACATGATTGAATTACGCACTGTCGTCTTAAAGATGGGCCGAGTGCACGAAGCCGCAGCCATTTCGGTACCACCACAGTCTTAGATATGAAAAAAGGGGTAGATACCATAAGGGTAGATAGTGGTATTACAAAAAAAGATCTTTCACATCTTGTCTATTAGGACACGATTTGAGACATCAAAAAACTCTACCAGCAAGCACAGTTAAGGGGCTGTTTACATGGCGTGTATTTTGAGTGAAACCGCCAATCGTTTACACAACACCACTGGCCCCCCTCTTATTTATTTATTTATTTATTTATTAATCAACATGACAGTAGTAAGCATCAATGTAAATATGCCGGAGTTAGCACAATTGCTAATTTTCATCCGTTGTCCTAAGGTAGGTAAGAATAAGAAACAGCCCATAAAACAAAAGAGCAGAGAAAAATACAAACATCACCTATATAGCACATAACACAACATAAAATTACAATAAAAATATGATGCCATAAGAAAATAGACAAAGTAATCCACACATGAGTGCACTTCTGATTAGTTTTCAGCCAAAGTTTCAAATAATGTTTAAAGCCAGAGTAGGTGCCACAGTTCCTGATGGAAACTGGCAGTGTGTTCCATGACTGCGTGCCTCTGATGGACACCACCATTTGGCCAAATTTAGTCCTGCGCCGCTGCACATCACAATCTCCTCTGGTCAGTGCTCTTGTGTTTACTGTACTTGTTTTTTTACTTATAAAATATGTTAAAGGAGGAGGAGCAAGTCCATTTAAAACTTTAAAAATCAGGCAAACGTCCATAAAAATCTGATAGCTATTAAAATCCAAAATGTTGTACTTATTTATGATGTTGCAATAATGATACTGTATTGGCTTTTTGTCAAAAAATGTCAGTGTTTTCTTAAAAAGAGTCTTTAGGGGCTTCATGATGATCTCTGAAGTGTGAGACCATGTGGTATAACAATAGGCTATATGGCTGAAGAATCTTTGAATCCGAAGGTTTCTGAATCCACCTTCCAGAGTGGAGTTTTTTTGCTAACACCCCGTTGATAACGTACACATCTCCCGCTGAGCTTTTGTTTGAACCACATGCGCGCAGCCCACACGCGCGGACAGACGGCATCAACAATGGCGGCGGACACACACCGCTTTTTGAACTACGACTGATGGAATATATTTTGAGTCTCATATTTAATTAATCTACACCTGAATCCAGCTGCATCTGTGTTGGAAGAGACACAGTCTGATCCATTTCTAATATCACTGTTTATTGAACGAAGCAGGCGGATATTTCACACGTCGCGCTGCACTATAACATACTAAATGTGCTAAATAATAACAGTTTAACAATAATAAACAATATTTATGTTAGTGTGGGAGATATATAAAGTTATCTGAGCTAAATGAAGCTATCTGGACTCAAGTTACGTGATTTAAACGATGCTTAACATGTTGCGTGTTATTAAAGTTGAAAATGAAGACACCAGGTTTATTTTGTATTCATTTATTCAACACCACAAACTGTATGTCACACAAGCACTGATAATTTAACTGAACACTATTAAAAACACGTTAACCGAACTGTAACTACGTTAATGAACTGGACTCTGCTGTGTTTTCATCCTGGACACTTGTCCCACATCCTAACCGGTCCGTCTGGTGGAAAGACAGCTTCTCGACCTAGCAGGAAAAAAATACAAATAAAAACTCAGTTGGTTGTTGTGTGATCAAAGTAAACACAAGAAAACATTATTAAGAACGTTGATTTACCTGCTGTAAATCAGCTGTTTATCACGTACTAAAGTCCGACATCGTCGACTCGGTTCTCAGCGACCGGTGTGGAGCTTGTTAGATGAAGCGGGTCCCACTTGGTGTCAAATCTGTCGACTCGGATCCAAATTCCAGCTTTAACTTGTTGTTAAGTTGTTGTTAGCTGACTTTTAGCCCAGAAGAAAGCAGTAGGCTGAGGAAACACGCATGCACATTAGGTGAACGTACAAAATTTGCAGCGCCATCTAATGACCCGACATGGTAACTACAGTGGATTCATGAGGGCGGGGGAGTGGATTCATGAGGGCGGGGGGATTCATTTGGATGCATGTAAACACAGAATTTGTCCGTGTAAACGCAGATATTTTCCTCTAATTAACATACCCAAAACCTCCATTTCCCCCCACCGTGTCTGTGTAAACAGGGTCTAGGACAAATCACATATGCATTTGAGGTCGAAACAGTGAGATTAGTCCATAAACCTTTTTCAGATCTGCAACAGTTCTGTTAATGTCACTAGCCGGCACCTCTGATAAGCGCTCACAGAGAGTTCTCCGGGGAGGGGGTGGGGGTGGAGGGTATGCGATAGATGCAGTTGTTTTTCCTCAGTTGCTCATGTCCCAGGAGAAATTTGATGGTCAGCCTGTCCAAGGTTGTTTGGGGAGTCAGATTTTAGATAAGCATGGATATTTTTCACTTCAGACAGTTTATTTTTCTGCATCCTTGAGTCCAGCTGGATGATCTAATCAAATATGATCCAATTGTGGGAACCTTTCCACTGATCCAAGCTATGATTTGTGGTGCACCTAAAAATGTCACCACAATATTTGGTTTTCTTGTGAATGTAAAGTATTTCCATGTGCAACGGATCCTATTTTCAAATATATGTTATATTTTGTTTGTGGTTCGGCAAGTTAATATGCCTGCATTTTTATAGTGTTTTTCTGAGGAGCAGTGATGACGAAGCGGAACCTTTGTTTTGGGGGGGTGCGTTACTTCCAGGTTGGTTTTGGGGATGGACTTCCGGTTGGCTTCACACGCTTTCTGGATCTAAATGGCGAAACAATGGTTGTCATCTCTGACTCCTAATTTTATTATTCTTCAGGTCAGTACATGGTGAAAACACATCACAACTACGATGTAAGATGTTTACCTCTTACGTGACCAGCACGTATCACTGTGTGGCGGTTTCTGTGCACCATTTTTGCCAGTAGTCACAAGTTTAAACAGTCATGTTAAATTTGGTAGTATGTCAGCCGCGCTGGGAAGGTCTCGCGAGGGAAAGTGAATAGAAGGATGTGATATCTTACTAACTCCGGGTTTTGAGTTTCACTTTGTTTTGTTTGAATGATATTCAGACCAAGTGTGGGAACTGAGGTTAAAGGTGGAACAAGGTTAGATTCTGCATTTGTTTTGTAAGTCTTGTCATTTTAATTTTTGATCGGTGTTCAGTTAAAGTCAGTGTATATTTTAATGCTTATATCAGTAAATATACAGCTAAGTGCAGTAGAGCTTTTGATCGGTGTTCAGTTAAAGTCAGTGTACATTTTAATGCTTATATCAGTAAATATAGAGCTAGATGCAGTAGAGCTCTAAAACAGTTGATTTATCCTGTTTGACACATTGTCTTCATCTAAGTGACGGGTGAAAATGTGAAAAAGTTAATTACTGTAACACTGGTAAAAGAAGGAAACCAGGGTTGTAAATCATTAATACCATACAGGTACACTGTAAAATATTTGTTTGTTAACAAATCCTATAAATAAACACACTTTCTGGATCTAAACGGCGAAACAATGTTCGTCATCTCTGACTCCTAATTTTATTACTCTTCAGATGGTGTGTCATCACTGTTGCAGCAGTACTGACACTCGGGACCTGTAACAGATTGTGGGGGCTCGTCCAGGATCAGCACGCCCCACATCCACGGGCTACTGCTGATCCAATGATACTGACCACCAGGACCTCTCGTGCTACACGTTCTCAGTGCCAGGAGTGACCCAGTGTGCGGAAGTGAGGCCGGTAACCAGTGAAAAGGGTGTACCAGCCTACAGAGTGCAGCACTGTGGACTCAAGCGGCCGAGATCAGCAAGATGTCTTCCGGTGAGAGAAAGCAACTACTTTGGAGCATCAAGAAGAAGTTACACCAGCTAACAGGTAGTGAAACCCAATTCATCGCAACTTCTCTTGGAGACGTTGAAGGACTGGACTCTAGTAAGTTGATTCAAGACGATGAAGAAAGTTGTGTTGAATATTTGACTACCTACCTGTCATGTCCAACAATCCTGGGTCGGGAGGACCAGGGTTTGCCATTATTAAAAAGACTAGAATGTATCATAGATGGGACTATGGTGAATTGTGGACAAACTACAGTGTCTTTTGAAGCTGAAGCAAGTACAAGTGAGCAAGCCATTCCCCGTGTTCAGCCACAAGGCGGCGATGGCGACGCAGACCCACAGGGACTGAGTCCAACAGACCAACACCACCTCACACCAGCCAATCTAGCAACCAGCAGGTAACTTGGGCATCAGTTCCACCAGCTACAGGGGACACACTTGTCCTGACTCTCCAACCCCATCAACCGCTGTGCCCACCCCAGTGGTTTGTCCCTCGTTCAGAGAACGTTCCAAGTTACACTGGTGAGAGTATGATAGCCATGAAAGATTTACCACTGGTGTCATGCAGAGAATTCAAAGTGCATGGTGGAATGATTAGTGACACGACATCAGAAATTGGGTACAACAGCATCTGTAAACAGATAGATGAGGGTCTCGAGGAGAACCACACTCCAAATGAGGTGATTAGAGGGGTGCTACGTCTTGTTAAACCAGGTAACTTCAGAGATATGTTAAAGGTGCAGTCTACAGTTTCTGTAGTGCAGTCTGTAAGTTTTCTTAAAATATATTTTTAACATATTTCTTCACTCTGTCACTATCTCCTGACAGACTGATGTTAGACAAAGTAATCTCTGGAAAAAAAACTGAAAGTTATGCACCATAACTCATGTTCCCTGAAGAAGGGAACGAGGTGCAACACAATTGCTATGGGAATCAGCGCCTCTGCGCGGTGACCTGAAGTAATACACTCACGCCTTTACGACAGGGGCGTCAGCGTCGCGCCAGAGGCCCCGCCCTCTGGACATTTAAGCGGCTGACGCCCGTCCATCTTTCTCTAATAAATGCACTTCACCGAGCATTCAGCATTGAAAGGGCCATATGTGTTGCACCTCGTTCCCTTCTTCAGGGAACATGAGTTATGGTGCATAACTTTCAGTTCCCTTTCAGTCGGTCTCTCAGTGCAACACAATTGCTATGGGAACGTAATTCATTCACGCCCTTGAAATGCTCAGCAAAATGCATGTGAGAACATCTGCCTTAATACGGCAGGCATGGTATGTAGAGAGCACAGCCTGAGAAGAAAAATGCCACATGTAGAAACATCGTCCTGATGTTACCACTGGACACATAGATGAAAACACCAGTTAGAGACAGCATAAGCGTCTTCTGCTAGTGTGATTACTCCACATCTCCTTTTTCCCTGGAAAACTTGAGAAGCAGGAGGAAAAGAGCAAGGGACCTATTATGCCACTGGCAATCAGATGGCAATGTGGAGGTAAGAAACCCAGTTCAAGCACAGGGTAACCTTCCAGGTCCCCAGGGGAAAAATGTATGTACAAGGGGCATGCACGAGTCCCTCATCTGCTTCTTGAACAGACAACTACTAGGACTGTCAAAGAGGCCCATCCTGATGTTGGAGAACTGTCAGAGGAGAGGGGAACCCTTCCACTGAAGCAACTCCCAAGTAAACATAAACACCAAGGGTGTCCCTTGTGTATTCAAGATTCAAGAGCTTTTATTAACATTAAAATTGGTATGTTGTTGTTGTTGTTGGAGCAAAGACGATCAGGCCTTAGACCCTCAGCCAGTCCCCTTCAGTGGCTAGGCTGAAGGCTGCCACAACTCTGGGCGTGGATGTAGAAGCTGCCCACATGGCTGAGTCAGCAGGTCTCTGGAGCGTACCATGTGAGCATCCTCTGTGTCAGGCTGAGGAGGGCTTGGGATCTCGTCCCCCCTTCCCAGTCAATGAAGGACACCGTGGTTTTGTTATCTGATAGACCTTTTACCAGTTGACGTCATTGCGCATGCGCACTCACATTTTTCCAAAATTTTCCGGAAGCTGGGGGTACACGCGTCAATACTACTCTAGTGTTTTCCTTACTGCCAACGTTTGTGATGGGGAAAAAGGACTTCTGTTGTGTTTATAATTGTTCCAGGGAAAGTAAACGAGTAAAAGAAGAAGGTGAGACTTGTTCGTTTTACAACGTCCCTCTAGGAAAGTCGAGTAAAGCGACTAAAAGAAGGAAGATGTGGCTTCAAGCGCTTCGCCGGCAGGACTTCACCCCGACACAAAACAGAGAAGTGTGTAATCGGCATTTTTTATCTGGCATGGCCAAACTCCGTGGATTACGTTCCTACATTACATCTTGGATATGGGAAACAGACAAAACAGAGAACAACCTCCCGCAGCAGAATGCTACTGGACAGTTGCTAAGCTAGCAGCTAGCTAGTTCTACTAGACCTTTCTGTACCACAGTCCACTGCCTGTGTTGAAGTTTCAACCTGCGACATGCAAGGAGATTCTTCCTTCAACCCCCCTGAAGAAATAACAGGTGAGTAAAATTTCATCAAAACATGCAGCTGTATAAAAATGAACAGACCACTGCACTGTTAGCCTGTTATCATTTGAACTCTTTCTGCGTTGAAAAAATATACAGTAGTAGTTTCCACAAGACAAACATGTTGTTTTTTGTTTTTTTACATTATTTGAGGTCTGACAGCACTGCCTCTGAAAAGATTTCAGCCATTTCTCTGTTTCTGTAAATTAATAGCACAGTTTTGCTGGGAGCATCTGTAACATGCTGTCACAGAAAAAAAGAGCAATCATCCTGTCTTCAAACATATACTATAATACCGATAGAGTGAAATGAGAAGAAATGGGAGAAAAAAAATTAAATGGAATTAGTGTTATTAAAAAAAATAACTAATGTATCTCAAGTATTAATTGTATAATAATATTTCTCAGTTGGAAAGGAATATACACATTGCTAGCATAAAGAAAATTCAGAAAATCTTAGGGCATATATGCTCAATAATAATAATAATAATGAATTCAATTTATAACGCACTTTTCATTAATGAAAATCTCAAAGTGTTCAAACTGAGGTTGCTATTGAAAAATTAAATGCTCTAAATAATGTTAGTTTTAAATTACAAGTTCATGCAAATGATACATTGCATAGAGGCATTTCATCATAATTCATCTGAAAAAAGATGCAGTTGTCACTAGTTTTAATAAAAACCCTGTTCCTCGACATTTCATTTTTGTAATACATTGTCCTTTGCATGTTATGGGTCAAAACTAATGCACACACATGCACGAGAGGTGTGTGTGTGTGACAGTGAAGTTAACCAGTTGATCTTGTATTGAACGCCTTTTTGATTCATTCATTGCTCTGTGTGTATAAGCATACACTTTAACTATACATAAGACTGTTTTGTTTATTGTGTTTTGAGGTCTTCATATTTGTCTTCAAAAATGACAGAAGCTGTTCTTCATCACATTTACAGGTGGAGCAGACCAGACAAATCGCGCTGAAGTGTGCGTTCATGTGGAGCGACTGATTGGCCGAATAAAATCTTTCCATCTTCTGGATGGGACCTGCACCCTATTCTGGAGGACTTCATACACACCTGTGCTTATGTGACTCTTTTTCAAGCAAGGTAACGGTTTTCCTCTTTTCATTCAGACTTTGGCCATTAACTTTATTTTCTATGCAAAATAAAGAATGTGTGCAATACAGTAATTGAATGTAATAATTGAAATAAAAATGAAGCCATTTCAGTAATGCACTGCACAGTTTATTTTGTTAACCAAAAAACTGGTAGAAACATCTTGATAACGTGCAAACTTCAGCTGTATTTTAATCAGTAAAATGAGAAAAGCTTCTGTTGTGATCATCTTGACATTGTGCAAAAACATCACGGGGAACTTCACAATTTCTCCAGATAAAACCTTCAGCTTTGGATAGCAGCTTCTGCATGAAAGAAAAGTCTTCACTGTTTCTACACTCTGATACTTCGTAGGAGTACAGCTGGCATTGAATCTGAGTGTAATAAGCATGTTTTCTGTTCAGTGTGATGCTTGATGTACATGTTTGTCACATCCCAAAAATTTGCTGGATTTTTTTATCTCTAACAGACGGACTGTCCCAGACCTGTTGATGGCCAGCCGGTCAGTGGAGGCTGCCAGGAATCCATGCTTGGTGGAGACACGCAACCCTGAACGGAGCAAGGTAATATCAAAAAAGGCGTTCAATACAGGATCAACTGGACTTTATTTTCAGAATTGAAAAAGACTTCTGGACAGAAGTCGAAACGTTTTCTGCAACAAATAAAGTCCAGTTGATCCTGTATTGAACGCCTTTTTTGATTTTATCATGTCCTGGACGACTGAGAATCTTCACCAGCATGGAGCAAGGTAATGTCTTCGTTCTCCTTCATATCTGTTATCAATTTATACCTTTGTGTTGCTGCGTCCTCTCTTCATTGCACGACTGTGCGTGTTTCTGCCTCAATTAAATCTGATTCTGCTTGTGAGACATTTAAAGACTTTTTGAACTTCTGGCAGGTCTCTCTGATGGTGTGGAGACTGGACAGGGGCCGCCGCGGTCGTCAGCGTCATCTGCCGGAGAGTCTGGATCGAGAACTGAAGCCAGGGGCACCGCATACCTCAAAAGAAAAAAACATGAAGCTTTCAAATGTAGACCAATTAAAGGAATTAAAGAAACATACAGATAAGCGTTAGTGGTTTTTAATGTTTACTACTACACCTGCAATAGGTCAACAATGGCTCCACGCTCAAAATGTCCTTGTGAAGACCAGCCAGCAGTGATGGGCTCATTCCGGTCATCAGGATGTCGTGGGTCAAAACGCAGGCTGTTCAGCATTCTCCTGGAAAACTTTGACGCCGATGTCTGCCTTAAATGACACCAACATGAAAAATGTGGTTGATATCAAACACATATCAGCAAATCTGTAGAAGTGTTTTAAAAAAAAATGTCCAAAAACTATTCCAGATCTTACAATTGTAGAAAACATTTAAAACCGTGCATATCTGATTGCATTTATTTCTTATCTAGTGCCACTAGAAAACAACAATAATTAACACAATACAATAAACTACAATTGTACAATGTTGAATAGTTTTTTGACTGGAATAAGACAAAATAAGTGATATTGTATTATTCCAGTTGTTGGTGAAGTTTGACTGAAAGTCACCTTTCTGGGTATTTGTGTTATAAGCGTAATAAGAAATTTCTTCAGGAACACTGATTAAACTCACTTTAAAACTTGCTGCTCATGCCAAGTAGCAGGTGCAGTTCGTTTTTGGGCTGTTCCATGTACAAGGCAACTGGGTGCAGGTTGGTTTTGAGTGTGTTTCCAACACCCCACAACTGATATTTCTCCATCTCAAACAACAGTGCAGCTGCATGGTTGCAGCCACCTCCTTGTCTGCAAAAACAAACACAATATACAACCATATTGTATGTGTCATTATGGAATTCACATGTAAAATATATTGTTTGTAATATATTTAAGATTTTCACACATTTAACTTTACGTCTAATAAAGTGTAAGCTGTGTTTATACAGCTTACACGCTTTTGACACGCTGTTTATAGCGTGTCAAAAGTGCAATAGTAAATACGTTATCAAACATAATTCAATTTTCCCAGGAAAGCTAATAAATGCATCTCTTGGGATAGTTCTTATTTTTCACATCACAACATCACCAATTGTCTCAGGTTTAATTTAAGACATAGTTTACAGAAATCAAATAAGAAATAAGGACGCGCTGCGAACATTTGTGTGACTGACTCAAACGTCATGTTTTTGTTTACATGTTTTTGTTTACTAATATTGACGGCTCTTATGAAGACATGGCGCTAGTTATAGCAGCATGTTTTTGTTTACATGTTTTTGTTTACTAATATTGACGGCTCTTATGAAGACATGGCGCTTGTTATAGCAGCTAACAGAAGATGTTAAACCTGTAACAATAACCAAATCAGTCTAAATATCAGAAGTATTGGTGTGAGAAATTTAAAACATTGTGTGACTGACTCAAACGTCATGTTTTTGCTTACATGCTGTGCTAATACTGACAGCTCTTATGAAGACATGGCGCTAGTTATAGCAGCTAACAGAAGATGTTAAACCTGTAACAATAACCAAATCAGTCTAAATATCAGAAGTATTGGTGTGAGAAATTTAAAACATTTATTTCTGACGCTTGGATATACAGGTTGTTGACAACGACACACAACGACTCACCCTGCTGGACATTCGCAAAAAAGCCTGAAGGATTTCCCCATTTTCCATCAGCGCACACAATCACCTCCTCTCGTATCGGCGGCACAATGTTCAGGCATTATGACCAGTGGTTGTTCACTATTTTAAGAAAACAAGCTTCTAAATTACAACTCGCTATCATTACGAAGCTCCTCGGCTCCTTCCTACTACCCCCAGCTTCCGTTTTCGACTTGCCGCGGCATTTTGCCGTCCAATCAGAACGCTCGTTTCAGGCGAGCTTTGCGTGATGACGTCAACTGGTAAAAGATCTATTACACTAGGACGTGCTGTCCCGCAATCAGACCTTTACCAAAGAAGTATCTTACTGACAGGAATACGGCCAACAACTCCAGGAAGTTGATGTACAATCTACTTCCTGATCATTCCAGAGGCCTCGGGCATTCTGATTTCTGCAGACTGCTTCCTCATCCTGTTTCCAAGGTGTCCGTCGTGATAATCACACGGGATGACACCTTACCTTACGGGACCCCTTCCGTGAACACGGACATGTCCTCCCAAGGTTCCGGGGCCCTCGGGCACTTTGAGATGATTCTAAAAAAATTCTGCTCACCCAGACGGGGGCAGGTTATTTTCATTGGTTTAGCATGCCAGACCCGCATCCTCACCAATGCGTGTGGCACACAGGGTATGGCTTCCGCCAAGAGGCCTAAAAAGGCGTTGGCACGCTTACAGGGGAATCCGTTGATTCAGTTTAAACTTTTGCCAGGCAATGGCGAATCGAGGAAGCACGTTCCTCTGAGAGCCATGCCTTGTACCGGATGGTGTAGACCTGCACTCCCAGAAATACGGTAATCCGTGATGGGGCCAGGTACTCCTTTGTGAGTTTATGAAAAAATCCAAGAGACTCCAAGTGAGAGATCACCCTGCAGGAGTGTGACTGGGCCCGCTTCTGGCCAAAAACCAGGAGGTAATCCAGGTAGTTCATAATCCTGACTCCTTGATTCCTAAGAGGGGTCAGGGTTGCATCCAGACATTTAGTAAATGTATGAGGAGCAGTCTTCAAACCGAAGGGTAAGACTTTGTATTTATAAGCTTTCCCTTTGAAGGCAAAACCGGAAGAATTTCCAGTGCCTCCTCCAGACGCCCACATGGAAAGCAGGCGTCTCTCAAATCCACTGTACATGCGTAGTCTCCAGGTCTCATGGACCGGAGGACCTGCCGCAGTGTCAACATTTTGAAATTGAAAAATTCTTGTTTTCTTGCCCAGAGTCCTGAGATCCAGGGCCGGTCTCAGGTATTCATCTCTTTTTGGGCACCAGGGAGAACTTGAGCCCACAACGCATCCCCTGGGAGGGATGTCTAGCGGCTGCTTGCTTCATTTGAGTGCGGAAGGGGTGGCCTTCGACCCCTCCCGCGTACTCTGGAGCAGGCTGGTCTGCCCAACAGAAGACATTGCAAAATCTGACTGTCTATGGCAAAAACTCGTGTGTCCCACTGCGGTTCGTAGTTTTACCTAGTAGGTTGTGTTCCACCAAGTGGTAAGTTAAAGATCCACTGACGTGATTTTTCTACTATTCATCAAATTGCTCAAAATATATATATTTTATCATTTAAATATGTTAGTTTTTGCAAACAAAATGATAAATCACTTTAATTTTGCTTTAAAAGTGATTTTGAACTTCAAGCCGTGTTTAATCATGGGAAATCCGTTTACACCTGAACGCACCATCTGTGATGTAATGTCCAGAGTGAGAGGCAGAGGGCTCCAGTCTCTTCAATAGCGGACATTTTAAAACTTGACTAATTTATCAATCTAGGTGAAGATTTGAGCTATTTGTCTTCATTTTGGGAAGCAGAAAATAGTTTGGGTGATGGAACAAGAAACAACAGGATCTAATTTAGGTCTGATGCTGTATCAGACTGACTTTCATGTGGAGCTGCGCACACCGTGACAAGCTCAGAGCTCTGCCTCAACTCTGGACATTACATCACAGATGGTGCGTTCGGGTGTAAACGGATTTCCCACGATTAAACACAGCTTGAAGTTCAAAATCACTTTTAAAGCAAAATTAAAGTGATTTATCATTTTGTTTGCAAAAACTAACATATTTAAATGATAAAATATATATATTTTGAGCAATTTGATGAATAGTAGAAAAATCACGTCAGTGGATCTTTAAGAACCAGGGCAGTCTGTGCTCTGGAACTTTCATTCTTGTATATGCATGAAATAGTGTTTGTTTTTCATTACAAATACAGTAGACGAGTTACTGTTTAGTGCGCACACACATACCCTCAGCTCCTTGTAGCATTTTACAAGTGAAGTCTGGGCTCAAAAGGTCAGGTTCTCGTACTGCGTAAGCGGGCAAACCTGAGGCCCTGTTCCCATTTTGGGACCAGGACACATTCAGTAGTCTGAGATTTTATTGTCGTGTGTGGATGACAATCACAGTAGACCAGTTATTGTTTAGGGTGCACACACGCGCCACCAGCTCCTTGTAGCATTTTACAAGTGAAGTCTAGGCTCGAAAGGCCAGGTTCCAATACTGCGTGAGCGGGCAATCCTGGGGCCCTGTTCCCATTTTGGGACCAGGACACATTCAGTAGTCTGAGATTGTGTTGTTGTGTGTGGACGGTGATTTCTCTTTATTACACAAGGGTCTGAGTGTTCTTGTATGTTTAAACGTTCCGAACCAGCTAGTCCGTGTTCCTTAAAAACACAGAAACTGGTGGTAGAAATTCGGCATTTTCTCTCCTTCTGTGAGTGAGAGCGCCTGTAATGGTGCAGGGGCATCTCCTTTCCTCTTCTTTTGCTGGTGGCCCCTTGCAGCTCCTGTAGCTTTCTGTCTGGTGGGCCTGCGATACCGAGGCCACTTGTCCTTGTCCATCCCGCCAGGGCCCCTTGGGCCCTGAGATGGTTTAACGTCAGAGAGTCATCCATAGCCTCATGGGTGGATAAGCTCTCAGCGTCATCGATGTTGCATGGAAAAACTACCAGGTAGCGTAGCTGAACAGGTAGCTGAAAATCCTCCTCCTGGACTGTGTTGGACAGAGAGTGTCCTTGTTAGCCGAGGCTAAACGTGGAGGTACTTGTGAGCCCGCTAGCGGTGCTAAGATGGGCCCTCGAGCAACGTAGCATCGGTAAAAAACACTTAGTCATGCAATGAATTCTACCGTCGATTCGTAGGATAGCGGAAAAGGCAAAATATGAGAAGGTTAGCTAGCAAGCTAGTCCAAGCATTTTCATATACCTCACGATAGAGTCCTTCGTTGTCCGCTCGTAGCTGCACTAATTGTGTTAGCAATGCCGTCTTCCGCCGCGTGTTGTCGTGGGTGTCCCTGGTTAGCCATGCTAACCGTGGGAGCTAGCCAGATAACGGCAGAGTTATTCCGTTTCCACTCTCCTTTCTCCGGGGTCATCTGCGAGAAAAACTTCGAGTGTCCTTGCGTGTAGCATCCCAGAGCAGAGCGGACAGGCCTCGTGGGTGTCCGCTGCTGAAAAGGGGGGTATCCAGATCCGCTGAAGCAGGTTCGGGAGCAGGAGCTCATTGCCTGCCAGAGTTCCTCATCCGAGGACGTCCTCTCGCCGAGCTGCTCAGGGCCGCTGGACTGTTAGCTTCGTTAGCTTAGCAGGTAGCATGCCTCGTAGTTAGCGTTCGCTAACCGAGCAGTAGAAAAGCAGAAGATAAAAAAGGCACGGGAGCTGGGGCTCGCAGGCCTGCTGGTCTTCTTTGACTTTTGGGTTTTCGCATTACCTTCTCGGGAGCCGTGGCTGAGAAGAGTTAAGCCCGTTAGCAGTGCTAACGTCGTCCAGAGACGTCTCCTTCCTCGTGTTGCTTTCGCCGGCTAGCCTGCTAGTTGTTAGCAAGGTAGCGGTGTCGCGCAGTCAGTGCTCTCGAGCGAAGCGTTCTGTGGAGAGAGGAGAAGAAAACTTCGGGGTGAAGAAAAATGTTCCGGGCCGGCCTTCGCCAGCCCAGCAGTCCGCAGTAGAAGATTCTCTGTATGCTCTATGTAGGGAGCAAGCTCACCTCTGGTCGAGCGATGAAGATACAGAGAAGATCCGAGAAGAGTGTTTCAGGTATTTGCGAGGTGAAGGGCAAAAAGAGAAAGATGGACGGGCGTCAGCCGCTTAAATGTCCAGAGGGCGGGGCCTCTGGCACGACGCTGACGCCCCTGCCGTAAAGGCGTGAGTGTATTACTTCAGGTCACCACGCGGAGGCGCTGATTCCCATAGCAATTGTGTTGCACTGAGAGACCGACTGAAAGGGAACTATATTCCCCTTGCTTCTCCAGGTATTACTAAAAGCATTTCTAATAACCCACGTGACCCGCCGTTAACCAGCCAATAAAAACAGAGCTTCTCACTTCTCACGCTCCTAACCCACGCCCCCGCCTGTCCCAGCCCCCGCGCAGGTTCTCGTTGAAATAATTGCAAAGCGATGCAAAACTGTTTTGTACGTGTGTATTAAATTCCCCTTCTTCATCCCTGATCTGGACTTTTCTTTTGTTTTTTTGCCAAAAGTCAAGTGATCGCTTCATCCTCCGCTGACTCCTTGACTGAAATGAGGAAATGAACGAATTTGTCACGAGCGAATCAAACTATGGTTCAACGTGGCTGCGCGAGGCTCAGCAGATTTGCTGGTGTTCTGGTGTGCTGGACCAACGCTCCATGTTTTTATTTTATTTTTTAGAACGTTTTATAAACATATAAACACAGAACTTCGCAGCGGCTGCCACAGGACCTGCAGTGGAGGCGGAGCTGATTTTCAGCGAGAGCAAGGGGGAGCAGAGCCATATATGGCTCTGAGTGGGGAGGGACCAGAATGCTTTCCCTGTTGAAAATGTTTCTAAGTGCTGCGTTCTACAAAAACTGCAGAGTGCACCTTTAATTAGGAGATTTATTTTATTATTATTTTTAATTAAGTTTATGCCCACTTTATTTCCTTCTTTTTGTTTTTTCTTGTGGTTTTGAATCATTGTGAAACCTGTAGTAAATGTTCGAATAATTAAAAATAAATGAATGAATTGTTTTTGCAATACCAGAAAAACTTCAATGCATGAACAATTTTCATTAAATTCATTTTTGTATTTATTTTTATTTTAGTAGCTCCCAAACACCCCCATGAGTGATTCACCTGCCAGAACATGAACCTGTTCTAAGCATGGGCACATGTTCAGACACCACAATACACTACATTTAGCCACTGAGTGTATACATAGTTCCCACACACATGACCTGTATTGCGCAATACCGGGTTTTCCGCCATATGTCTAGGCACATGTGAGGGAGATGGCGAACAGACAGACCAGAACTCAGTATATTGATACTCTTGACAAAGAGCAAGATATAGACATAAAATAGATGTAGTCGGAGTTGACCCCTATGAGGTGGAGAAATAAATTATGTCAGATGAAGAGGATAAATTGTCACTGAGAAGTTATTCTGATATTGTTAATTATTTAGTGAACACGAGGAGTACCTACAACAGAGGAGCTTCACAGCTTTAAATCCATGGATGCTTATAATCAGTATCAGATTTGTGAAGGACGTCCGAACTCTTCATGTTAATAACAGTTCTGGTGGCTGGCAGAGTAAGTAATTACAATAATATACACGTGGATGTCCCTCATAGGTAAGCTACATCAGCTAAGCTAATCTTTGCTACAGTAAGCATTGCTGATATTTATTTTGGCATCTGGTAGGATGTAGTTTGTACTACAGTAAAGAGCGCTGATATTTCTCACATTACTACATTATTTATTTAGCCTATGCCTTTCATGCTTAAATTAGTGGCAACAAAATAAATCATTTGTAATTATTGCTCATAATAGTTAATGTGCTGCAGTAAATGTCACTGATATTATTTATTTGGTGGGGAGTGGTGACGCAGTGGTTAGAGACGGTGGACCTGTGATCGGAAGATCGCCGATTCAAGCCCCTGCACCAACAACATAAAAAAATGTGGGTGGAAAAAGGTGAAACACCCACACCTGCCTCCACCCTCATTCGCCCTACTTTGGGCCCCTGAGCAAGGCCCTTAACTCCCACCATCTGCTCCCTAAAACAGGTCTCTCTTGAAAACAAGTTATCGTGGAACAATGAGACTACCTGTATAAATAAAGGGTAAATGAATGAAAAAAAATTCTACTATGACTGCCTTTGTTAATAAAGTTAGTGGTGAAAAGTTACAATTTGGTAACTCCTTTTAATTCATTGGTTAAATGTTGTTTTAAACCCTGAAACAAGAACAGCATTTTAATAGTTTTCCTCCTTTCTGTTGTATTTCTGTGTAAGGTACTGTACTGAGTCCCAGGAGATGGATGAAACTCCACTTTGTCCAGAGATGGATGAAACTCCACTTTGTCCAGAGATGGACGAAACTCCACTTCGTCCAGAAGTTGTGTGCAGTCGTGCACCATAGCAACAAATGAGTGAAAATATCATTTCCATAAATGAATCTGCTTTTCAAGTACATTTGGTGTTGCTGTGAAACATGCATTGCTAAATGTACATGTGCTTATTTTTAGTTTGAATAAAACAGTTGCACCAAGTTTCACCTTCTTTATTTCAATAATTAAGATATGTTGTTTAATCTCATATACTAAGAAGTAGTTTCATTGTAATGTCACCTCTACTAAACATTATTCTACTGCACATAAATAAAACCTAGATGCAGTGATTGTTCTTTGGCAACTTACCAGTTTAGTGTTTTATTGACATGTACAAAACATAAAAACATGCATGTTTCTGTACGGTTCCTCCTCCAGGAGGAGACTGATAAAGTTTACAGTAAATGTTATAATTATAAATTCAAAACAGTTGAAACTGAATACAATATGAGAACTATGGGTGATTTGACGTCTTTTAATGAAAATGATTTGGCTACAGAATAAATACCAGATCAAAAAATAAAAATAATAAATAAATGTCACATTTTTGTCATCTGTGTATGTTCCCATACTTGACAGATGAAATTGGTCTCTGCATTTAACCCAACCACCACCAGATGGTGCAGTGAGCAGCCGTAGTCAGCGCCCGAGGAGCTGGGGAAAATAGATGTGCACTCATAGACACCCCAAGGTGTGCCGTGGCCGGGGTTCGAACCTGGGTCTTTCGGATCCCAACACTCTTCAACAAGGAATGATGGAGACCAGCGCAGTTTCTGATTTTAAACAACTAGGAACAGATTCCTCATCATGTGGGACCGCCTGATTGGAGCAGCCAACCCCTCAGGATCCAAGACTGGACCCAGGCCTAGGATCTGAGACTGGACCCAGGTCTAGGAGCTTTTCTTTGGATGGAACTCGGCACTTCACTCATCTGTACCTTAAAAAAAAAGATTATTAAACATTGTCACAAAGTCTAAAATAAGACTCCAAATTTGCTACTCAAAGTAGAAAAAATAAATACAGTTGCCCCTAACATTTTTACTAATTCACGAAGATAAATGTTATTTTTTTTATTGATTTCTGTAATTTTATCTTAGATTTATATTAATATTTTTTGAATTATTGTGCCAGTTGCGTGTGTCATTACCTGCTGTTCCTTTGCTGCTGACTTTCTCAGACTAAGTGTGTCTGTCAACTTCAGTGTAGGAGACCAGTCTGTGTTTGACTTGTGAGCAGGCCTTCCTGAAAAAAAGAAATAATTCAATAGAACAAATGTAGTAATACCCAAAAGATGAACTTGTGTTATGGAATATTTTCAGTACAGACAGCATCCCACTGCTTTATTCACATGAGAGTAAAGGGGGACCTAAAATCAAAATAAATTGATAGTTATAGTCTGACAATGTTTCAGTGTTCAAATATTATGTATATTAAATACAATGTACCGGTATGTGTGTCATGTGTATACATAAAATCAAAATAAATTGATAGTTATAGTCTGACAATGTTTCAGTGTTCAAATATTATGTATATTAAATACAATGTACCGGTATGTGTGTCATGTGTATACAGTACAGTATAACACATATGTATTTATATTAATTATTGACAGATTTGTTTAACAGATATTTAGTCACATTTTAGTACAATTTTAACTTCATGTGTGTTTTTCTCTTCTTTTATTCACATCATTATTTTAAGGGTGCTTTAATAACTCTGGTTTAAAGAAGGGTCATGTTTTGTGAGCGTCTCAATCATATCTAACAAGCTAAATAAAGGTTTAAATAAAATAACACACAGCCTCCTAACAACAAACAGTCCAGGCTCAACACAGGACCTGGGGCCTCATGTATCAACGTTGCGTACGCACAAAAACCGTGCGTATGCCATTATCCACGCAAAACTCTGTATGTATCAAAACTGAACTGAACGTGGAAATGTGTGCATCCCCACGCGTACGCGTACGCACGTTTCTGTGGTTTTGGTTCCATTGGCGACACCTAGAGGTGATTCTGAGAAACTGTTCATGATGTGAAAATCATCATTGTTCACACCAAACACACATGATTAACAATTATTACATCCACATGGACGCAATTAGAATATAACCTGCAAAAAATATAAAAAAAATAGTTTTGCACAGCTTAAATTCTTGTTTTTTGTTCATTTTTAGCTGTTTTAGCAGTTGAAGAACGTGATGCATGATGGGACAAGACGACGTTCCTCTGTTGCAGGGTATATTTAAATGAAAACAACGTTTTCTTTTTTTTATTCATTCCAGATTTAAAGAACACAAGAAAACTATTTTTTTTTAAAACACAAGAAATCCTCTGCTTCCTTTCATTTCATGTATTGTTTCATTTCTTGTTGTTCTTTCTAAATAGTTTTCTTGTGTTCTTTAAATCTGGAATGAATATAAAAATAAAATCAAAAATGTTGTATCATGTGGGAATTGAACTCATGAGCTTTGGGACGGAAGGCAAACGCGCTACCCAGTGACCTATCTAGGCATGTTGTTATTGTGTGGTCAACTTCTTGTTTAAGAGTGCTTGCCTACGCGTGCCAAACAAAACCTTTTTCCGTGCCTCTCTACCTCACTCAGAAGTGTCTCCAGTTCACAGTCCGTGAAGTTCCTCTTTTTTCCACGTTTCGACATGATTTGCAATAGAGCAATGACAACATTCCTCTCGTGCAGGGCATATTTAAATGTATTTGTATATTTATATAGAGGCGTGTCAAAGGCGGAGTCGGCCACTCTCTCATGTGCGCTCAATTCCACGTTGATTGTGATGTACAAAAGGAATGTGCGTGGATTCCGGCGTACGCACAGTTTGATACATCTGGATTTTTTTGTGCGTACGCCGTTTTCTGGATTTGTCCGTACGTCACTTTTCAGTAAGAAGTCCACGCAAGTCTTTGTACATGAGGCCCCAGAACTTTGTTGCTGTGAGTGTTACGGTGTCAAGGTTAGCATGTGGCGTAGCATTGCTAAGCTAACTACAGTAGTAGAGATGCTAAATCATGTAAACAAAAAAAAACAAAACAGTTCCAACACACAGACAGTTATGCTCTGACATTGTTCTAACATTGTTTCACAAAATTATTTAAATAGAATATTTTGTTTACAAAAAAGTGATCGGAGCACAACGTCTTCAAGGGCAGATCCTTAGCCAGACTCAACGATGTATTGCAGTTCTTCATATTTCCTTAATTTTGGGATTAAGTGAAAACTGTGCTTTGCCCAAACATCTACCTGGTTATAACATTCTTTAACTCAGCACGAAACAAAAAAAACGTGAGAAAATTAACTACCGGTAAACAGCACCGTATCTGTAC
>JBBPBX010053937.1:10723-23662 GCA_038048925.1 Garcialebias charrua
TACGTGGTACATGAGGTGGAACGAAATTGTGTACACAAGTTCCCAGTTATATCCAACAGTAGCAAAATATAAATTGTAAAAGAAACAGTACTAAGGATCTAAGATATAAACTACGAACAACAGCAGCACGAACATGAGTCTGTGTGAGTACCGTATTCTCCGGCCTAAGTCGCACCGGAGTACAAGTCGCACCAGTCCAATTATGTCCAATGAAGTGGAAAAATCCACAAATAAGTCGCACCGGCCTATAAGTCGCACCACACGGCACAAAACGAGCACGCGCAGCAACAACAGACCTGCAGTGCAGCAAACAGACCTGCATCTCTTTGATCTTTAAAGATAAACACATAAAAAATATATTCTTGTTAGCTGACATTACAGTAAAAGTGTGTCTCAGTTTAACTTTTCTTGATAAATGCACTTTGACGGTTAAAAACCGTTAAATTAAGTGACCATTTTTTTGACCAAAGTGAAAAAACCGAAAAATCCATGTATAAGTCGCACCAGCCTATAAGTCGCAGGGCTTGGAAATGTAGGCAAAAAGGTGCGACTTATAGGCCGGAGAATACAGTACATGAGTACGAATGAACACAGCAGCATGAAATAAATCAGCAGCATGAGATCAGCAGCACATATCAACAATCAAAGTGGCATTACAGTGATTTTTTTTCTTCTTACAGTGATAATCCCGGTTAGAGATTGATGAGTCTTAACAACTTCAGGGTAGAAGCTGTTCCTCAGTTCTACACTTTATTCTCCTAAACTTCCTTCCTGAGGGGAGTGGGGCAAAAAGGGTGTGTGCTGGGTGAGTGGGGTTCTTCATGATGCAGTTGGCCTTGGAGTTGTAGATGTCTGTGATGGTGGGGAGACTGACTCCAACAGACATCTGTGCAGCCTTCACCACTCTCTGCAGAGCTTTTCTTTCTGCAGCTGTGCAGCCTCCATGTGTTTGCTCCATCTGAAATCCACAACCATCTCCTTCGTCTTCTTCACATTGATGTGAAGGTTGTTCTTCCTGCACCAGCTCTGCAGGTGTTCCACCTCCTGCCTGTAACTGGACTCATCGTTGTTTGTGATCCATCCTACCACCGCTGTATCGTCTACAAACTTTACAATATGACAGTCTGGATGGGTAGCTGCACAATCATACGTGAGCAGAGTGAACAGGAGAGGGCTCAACATACATCCCTGAGGGGAGCCAGTGCTGAGGGTTATCGAGTCAGAGAGTCAGAGTTTCTTTATTTGTCTTTATTTGAAATTATGTACACAGGGTCCCAGTTACACTCAACACTAAAATGTAAAAGAAAAGCAGTAATAAGATATGAACTAAGAAAAACATCATCTAAAAATACACTAAGCACTAATAGCATAAAAACATTGTGCCGAACAGCAGCACGAACATGAGTCTATGTGAGCAGATGAGCACAAATGAACACAGCTACATGAAACAGATCAGCAGCAACGTGAAACAGATCAGCAGCAACATGATGTGATTTTTCACAGTGATTATTCTGGTGAGAGATTCATGAGTCTAACAGCCTCAGGGTAGAAGCTGTTCCTCAGTCTAGTGGTTCTACATTTGATGCTCCTCAACCTCCTTCCTGAGGGGAGCGGGGCAAAAAGTGTGTGTGCTGGGTGAGTGGGGTCTTTCATGATGCAAGTGGCCTTCTTCCTGCATCTGGAGGTGTAAATGTCTGTGATGGTGGGGAGACTGACTCCAACAGGAGGAGGAGAAGTTGTGGATCTTCACTGACTGCAATCTGTCTGTTGGTTTTATTATTTCACAATAGGGATGCGCGATATAACCAGTACACGGTATAAACGATATAAATTTAGCCTACGATAGAGATCTGTCTTCTACCGGCTAACCGCAGAAAATCACAGTTGTCCGATTTAATCTTTACTTTTTTTAGTTTAAAACTGTGCATAAGTGGTGTTGAAGTGTACAATCAGAGCTGTCAGAGATAATCGTTACTTTTTTTGTGTTTGTAGCCCAACTATACCTTTTTAAAGTAGGTAAGGGCTCTAGGTTCGTTAAACGTAGTAGCTTAAAAAATAATTCTTAATACACTCTCGTGTTTAAACTTATGTTGAGTTTCATTCACTTTAAAATAATAATTAACCAGTGCTTTCTTTTCCTCTCACCCAATCAGGTAGAGGCTGAATAAAATAATAAAATCCAAATACTATTATACAGGAAATCAAACACACACACAGTATGAAACTTGAACTTTTGAACATGTATTAAACACAACAATAAATTCACAAAATGCAAATGTTTCAGTCTTTTGTTTTACCAACTTGTTATTAATTGTGGGCCCACACCTCACTGTCCACCTAAGCCGGCATTAATTAATTACTTGTCCCAACAAATAAAATAAAATAAAACCCCCGTTGCAGGCCTGATTTGATGATGATGCGTGGTTTTGTGATACCTTACTCCAAGGAAAACCTTGACCCTTCTTGGTAGTTCACCTGTCCTTCATCTCAGTTGGCAAGATGACGTCCGCTCCTTCTCCAGTCTCTCGGTCCACAGGATTTGGAATAGCAGGAAGTTTAATGCCGACACAGTCCTCCAACACAGTCACAGAAGCTCTCAGCATAAGCTCATCCCTCCGCACTAGGCTTGAATCAGGAACGCTCCCATGACGGAAACAGTTGAATCCACTGTAAGCTGCGTTAGCTCACAGTACAGTACTTAACTGCCATTCACTGTGCTAATGAATGTGCGTTAGCAAGCTTTACTTTTTTACCTACTGTCCAGTGAATTCCGGTTTAGAATGATCACAACAGCAGCAAACAAGAGTGAAAAGTCGATATATATTCACAGACTGTCGAGTTGAAAGTCTAAAATATCAGCAAAACACTTGTTTCTTAATAACTTCGCCAGTTTTTCTCCAACGGTTATTTTACTCTTCCTCCTCTGCTTCTCCTCTTCCTCATTCTTCCCTCACGTCTCTCAGCCAATCACAGACCAGCTCAGCTGCTTTACTCTGAGCCCTTCAAAATAAAATATGTTGAAAACTGCTTCTCTATAAAACGGTTTCTTTTAACTTATTACACAATGTTACTCCCAGTATTTATAAACACAACTTTCATTAACACTTCTTTCTTTAACAAATTTAACATATTTAAACAAACATGTTCAATACATATTAAATTATTACACCTTCCATGAACTTAACTCAATACAAAATACCTTTATTTTGGACTGGGTTACACCCTCCCCCCTCTAAACATCTGGTGTCCTCAACAGACTTTATGAACACCTGCATAACTCAAACGAGGAGGGCAGTTTTAGTCAACATTTTAGCTCTGTATTTTTATGACAACACCCCTATGAACAATAGTGAGGGGTTGATCACTAGCTTTGCCAAGTTCATCATAGGTAAGTCTCACTACAGGTTTAATGGGACGTTTTGTTCTTGAATGTGCATGACTCATTCTGCTGTTGGAACTACTTGGACATGGCCTGTCATCTTCACTAGGGACAGGTTCAGACTCTGACTCTGATGCTGTGTCATCACAGGTTGACTCCTCCACAATAGGGTCTGCTTCTTGCGATGGTTCCTCGTCCAATGCAATGTGACTCTTAGACTCTTTTGGTTCAAGTCTATCTTTGTGGTTTTGGAGTATTCCCTCCAGATAAGTCCGGTATGGTCGATGTGGTAACTCCCACTCAAAGTCAGATGACTCAGTTGACTCCTCATGTGCCAGCTGTACTGAATGATCATTATTGTGCCTCTTAGACTTAGTTCTTCTTTGTGGTCTTGTTGATAACCTTGAGTGCACATCTGGAAGATTTTCCACTACTGGCATACGCACATAGTCTCCTATTGGCAAGAGGTTGTCTCTGTGTAAAATTTTGAACTTCCCTTTTCCATTTTGTGGCTTCACTTTATACACAGGCAGATTTGGCATGTTCTCCACAACAACATAGGGGATATCACACCAGCGGTTCTCAAGCTTATGTTTCCCTTTCACTCCCAGATTCTTCAGCAAGACTTTGTCACCAGGTTCCAACTGATGAAATCCAAGCCTCCGGTCATATGCTTTTTTGTTACGCAGATGTAGTTTGTCGGCTGCTTCAGTTGCCATCTCATAAGCTCTTTGCAAGATATCTTTTAACTTTGCAACATAAGAGGAATGCTGATGGTTCCCATCTTCATCCATAGATGTCCCAAAGCACACGTCCACTGGGAGTTTTGCTTCTCGCCCGAACATTAGAAAATACGGTGAAAATCCAGTTGCGTCACATTTGGTGCTATTATAAGCATGCACTAAGTGAACAACATGCTGGCTCCATTGTCTTTTCTTTTCTTGATTCAATGTTCCAAGCATGGATAGCAAAGTCCTATTAAATCTTTCTGGCTGTGGATCACCTTGTGGATGATACGGGGTTGTCCGAGATTTTTTAATGCCCAACAGCATCAACAGTTCCTTGATGAGTCGAGACTCAAAATCTCTCCCCTGATCGGAGTGAATACGTGTTGGAAGTCCATAATGCACAAAATACTTCTCCACTAAAATCTTAGCGACTGTGAGAGCCTTTTGATTTTTAGCAGGAAAAGCTTGAGCATATCTGGTGAAATGGTCTGTGATGACTAACACATTGCTGATGCCCTTCGAATCTGGCTCCATGGAAAGGAAATCGATACACACCAAATCCAATGGCCCAGTACTAACCATCTGGTTTAAGGGTGCTACCTTTGAACATGGAGTTTTCCTCAAAACACATTCTCCACAGTTTTTAATGTACTGCTCAACATCAGTGGACATCTTAGGCCAGAAGAATCTACTTCGGAGCATGTCAGTAGTTCTTTCAATTCCTAGGTGACCTAAATCGTCATGAAGAGATTTCAGCACAGTTAGTCGGAACTTGGCAGGCAGGACCAGTTGGTGAGTTTCTTCTGATGATTGAGGTTTACTCACACGATGTAACAGTCCATTTTTCATATATAACTTCCCAATCTCTCTCTTCATAGCCATTATCTTTCGGTTAGCTTTGATGTCGTCAGGCCATTTTCCATCGCTCAGTGCTTGGATGGTTGGTCCTATGAGAGAGTCTTCCCTTTGGGCTCTANTGCTGGAATCTGTCTGCCTGCAACAGTGTAGCACTGATCAGATGATTTGTGAAGGTAAATCTGTGTTTTACATGGCCCAAGATGGTGTCACACACCTAAAAAATGAATACACCACTTTAATAAAATATATTCCTGACTAACAGCAGTTTAAATTTGTCTTCCTCTGAGGACATTTGTAAACCTAAATATCTCCCACCTACAACATATTACAGTACTAAATTAACTCATTTTGCTCTTTACAGAGGACATTTAGGGCTTTTCAATTATGCTAAATATGAAAGGGTGGGTTTTGGCACCTTTCTCTTCCATATGAATAATAAAATATTGGGCATGGACAATAATTATCTTTCCTGGTTGTCACCAGGATAGGGAAATGGCTATATGTTTGTATACTGTAAAGTAAGTTTGATCATGTATTTATTTGTATATATCAGGTGTATCCATTTGTATATAACTATCTTTAATAAAACATGGTTCATCTTCACCTTGTTTGAGACATTGGTGTGAAGAGAGAATGGGAGTGGGTTGCTTTCTCTTTTCAATTTTTGGACCACTTCTTCTATCATATTCTGTTATCATTATTATAGTAATACAACTTCATAATATAAATAGAATCAAGCTCTTTTTTTTCCTGAGTACCAGTT
Organism: Garcialebias charrua; assembly: GCA_038048925.1. Lineage (NCBI taxonomy): Eukaryota > Metazoa > Chordata > Actinopteri > Cyprinodontiformes > Rivulidae > Garcialebias > Garcialebias charrua. Next base: position 16,452 of record JBBPBX010053937.1, read on the forward strand.
CTAAAATATTCCTAATTTTAAAGATCCTAATGCACCTTAGCATATATAGCATTTCACAATATAAATGTACCATACAGTAAATGTTTCAATGTTAATAGTTACTTAAGGTGATTGATTTTTTATAAGCAAATTGAAATAAATGTAGCCATCAGAGTCCAATACAATAACCTGGAGGCTAGCGCTGGCATCTTAACTCCACAAACAAACAAATAAAAAACAAACTCACCAGTTCCCACTTGCAATCAGCTGAAGGCTTTTTTTACAAACAGATCCATGTAAAAGTTGAGAGACATATCAGTCAGGAATGGTAATATAATAATATAAGCATTAGATAAAGACTAGCATTAGCATGCTAGTTCCAGAAACAAACTCACCAGTTGCCACTTTTAGAATAAACAGTTAGCTGAAGGCTTTTCACAAACAGAGACTTCCAAAAATTTAGAGGCATATCAGTCAGAAATGGCAAATAGACATTAGATAAAGGGCTTTCAATGATTTAAAACCTACCTGAGCCAGCCTGCTTTGAGTCACTGCACGGCTCATTTCCCAGACCAAAAAAAAAGAATGACCGAAAGCACATGATCGGTAGGTACAGCTCTCGAATTGATTCGATGGCTGCTGCACGCGAACATGCGGATGAGCGTCGTGTTACACGGTAGTCTAATAATCAAATAATCAATCAAACTTGATCTTAAAACAAAAAACTTATTGGACTGAACACTTGCCTTATTTTCACTTTTTTGGTGAATTTGACTTGCGACGTTGGCTCTGCGGGCTGCTGTGGCCGAGGAGCCCGACGATTTGGGCGCTGGCTTCCCCGTTGCTGTAGAGTGGCTTGTGGGTCTGGCGTCTGTGCGTCAGCGTTCAGCTGTGATTCTGTGGAGCTGCTGTACGTCTGGACGAGTAGGATACGCGTGAGTGCTGGGAGCGGACCGGCTGTAGTGGATCCTATGGTGTTGCTGGGCTGCGGGATACGGTCCTCCTATGTCGGTTTTTGATACTGGTGCAGCTGTGTTGAGGAAGTGGTCAGGGGTCCTGACTCTTGGCTGAAGGTGCATGCGGATACTGCCATCGGGCGGTAAGTTTGTTTCAAGATATGGCAGACAAATCCAAACCCAAAAAACATGAGCCGCCTGAGTATAATTCAGGCAATTTGGATGAGATAAAAAAATCCTTGAGTTTCATGAGTTCTGAACTGGTGAAACTAACATCCCAACAGGAACTCCTGAAGGGTCTGTTCGAGGAAGTCAAACAATTAAAATTACAAATAGGAAATAAAGATAAAAAATAATGGAAATGGAACAAAAAATTGATGATCTTGAACAGAACACAAGACAAGATAACCTTGTCATCACAGGACTTGAAGTAAAGACTCGCTCATATGCAAGAGTTGTTTCTGGTGCAAAAACAACAGAAGACACATCACAGCAGGACCTTAGGACTCTGGAAGAGCAGGTGGTGACTTTTTTGCAAGATAGTGATATAGACATTGATCATGATGCTATTCCAATATGTCACACCCTACCCAGTAAAACAGAAAAAACTAAACCAGTAATTGTTGTAAGATTTATCAGTAGAAAAGCTAAAAATAATGTAATGATGTAGGCTAGAAAATTAAATGGAACAAAAGTTTACATAAATGTACATTTAACTAAGAAAAATGGCAATATTGCTCGTGAAGTAAGGTTGTTAAAAAACAGAGAAAGATAGTGTCAACATGGACAAGGAATGGACAGTCTGGATTAAGGTACAGTAAGGATCACAACCTACAATAATAAAATAACTAAGGGATTTGGAAAGATTGAGGTGTACCTAGGTGGTGACTTAAAAATGTATTATGAAATATCCTGTTCAAAAATTGATGAAGCGAACACTCTGATGAACAAATACATTGAATCTTGACGATGTAAGAAGAATCAAAATTCAAAATATATAATTTAGAAGATGTCATCTACAGAAATCTTTTCCCAGTTATAAAAGTTAGTGAATATTATAATGTAGACCAGTTCAACAAATCCATCCATCCATCCATTTTCTTCCGCTTATCCGGGGTCGGGTCGCGGGGGTAGCAGCCTAAGTAGGGAGGCCCAGACTTCCCTCTCCCCAGCCACTTGGAGCAGCTCCTCTGGGGGAATCCCAAGGCGTTCCCAGGCCAGCCGAGAAACATAGTCCCTCCAGCGTATCCTGGGTCTTCCTCTGGGTCTCCTCCCGGTGGGACATGCCCGGAACACCTCACCAGGGAGGCGTCCAGGAGGCATCCTAACCAGATGCCCGAGCCACCTCAACTGGCTCCTCTCGATGTGGAGAAGCAGCGGCTCTACTCCGAGTCCCTCCCGGATGACTGAGCTTCTCACCCTATCTCTAAGGGAGAGTCCAGCCACCCTGCGGAGAAAACTCATTTCAGCCGCTTGTATCCGAGATCTTGTTCTTTCGGTCATAACCCAAAGCTCATGACCATAGATGAGGGTGGGAACGTAGATCGATCGGTAAATTGAGAGCTTTGCCTTTTGACTCAGCTCTCTCTTCACCACGACAGACCGGTACAGCGCCCGCTTCACTGCGGACGCTGCACCTATCCGCCTATCGATCTCACGCTCCAGTTTTCCCTCATTCGTGAACAAGATCCCGAGATACTTAAACTCCTCCACTTGGGGCAGGACCTCCTCCCCGACCCGGAGAGGGCACGCTACCCTTTTCCGGCTCAAGACCATGGCCTCGGATTTGGAGGAACTGATCCTCATCCTGGCCGCATCGCATTCAGCTGCAAACCGCTCCAGTTCAACAAATTAATATTGCAAATGGAGCATTCTCTATAATTCACTTAAATTGTAGAAGTAAAAATGCAAACATATCTAAAATATCAGATTATTTAAAAAATAAATAAGACTTTCAATAGTGCTGTCTGAAACATGGCTAAATGAAGGAAACATAAATAATGCTTATATTGAAGGATATGAATTATATTATATGAATAGGAAAAATAAAAGAGGTGGAGGAGTTGCTCTGTTTGTCAATAGTGAAATAAAATGTAGATTGTATATTGAAATGTCTTTAGTTGTTGAAAATAAAATGGAAATGATAACAATAGAAATAATAAACAAGAAAAGCAAAAATATAATAGTAATTTGTGTATATCGTTCACCTGGATAAAGAATAGAGTTATTCACAGATAAAATTACTGAATTACTAGAAAAGTGTTCTCACAAACACAAGCGGAGCTGTCTCACAAAGGAGACCCAGAGAAAGACCCAAGACACGCTGGAGGGACTATGTTTCTCGGCTGGCCTGGGAATGCCTTGAGATTCCCCCAGAGGAGCTGCTCCAAGACCCCTTATGATGAGTCAAATCACTGGAAACAATGTTCCCTCGCCTGGACGCGGGTCACTGGGGCCCCACTCTGGAGCCAGGCCCGGAGGAGGGGCACGTTGGCGAGCGCCTGGTGGCCGGGCTTTTACCCATGGAGCTCGGCCGGGCACAGCCCGAAGAGGAGACGTGGGTCCCCCTTCCCATGGGCTCACCACCTGTGGGAGGGGCCAAAGGGGTCGGGTGCATTGTGGAATGGGTGGTGGCCGAGGGCGGGGACCCTGGCGGTCTGATCCTCGGCTACAGAAGCTGGCCATTGGGACATGGAATGTCACCTCTCTGGTGGGGAAGGAGCCTGAGCTAGTGTGTGAGGTTGAGAGGTTCCGGCTAGAAATAGTCGGACTCACCTCAACGCATGGCTCTGGCTCTGGAACCAGTTTCCTTGAGAGGGGTTGGACACTCTTCCACTCTGGAGTTGCCCCTGGTGAGAGGCGCCGAGCAGGAGTGGGCATACTTGTTGCCCCCCATCTTGGTGCCTGTACGTTGGGGTTCACCCCGGTGAACGAGAGGGTAGCCTCCCTTCGCCTACGTGTGGGGGGACGGGCTCTGACTGTTGTTTGTGCCTATGCGCCAAACGGCAGCGCAGATTACCCACCCTTTTTGGAGTCCTTGGAGGGGGTATTGGAGGGTGCGCCTCCTGGGGACTCCCTTGTTCTGCTGGGGGACTTCAACGCTCACGTGGGCAATGACAGTGAGACCTGGAGGGGTGTGGTTGGGAGGAACGGCCCCCCTGATCTGAACCCGAGTGGTGTTCTGTTGTTGGACTTCTGTGCTCGTCATGGATTGTCCATAACGAACACCATGTTCAGGCATAAGGGTGTCCATATGTGCTCTTGGCACCAGGACACCCTAGGTCGCAGCTCGATGATCGACTTTGTTGTCGTCTCATCTGATCTGCGGCCGCATGTCTTGGACACTCGGGTGAAGAGAGGGGCGGAGCTGTCAACTGACCACTACCTGGTGATGAGTTGGCTCCGATGGTGGGGGAGGATGCCGGTCAGACCTGGCAGGCCCAAACGTATTGTGAGGGTCTGCTGGGAACGTCTGGCAGAGTCTCCCGTAAGACGGAGCTTTAACTCCCACCTCCGGGAGAGCTTTGAACACGTTCCGAGGGAGGCGGGGGACATTGAGCCCGAGTGGGCCATGTTCCGCGCCTCTATTGTCGAGGCAGCTTATCGGAGTTGTGGCCGCAAGGTTGTTGGTGCCTGTCGTGGTGGCAACCCTCGAACCCGGTGGTGGACACCGGCGGTGAGGGATGCTGTCAAGCTGAAGAAGGAGTCCTATTGGGCCTTTTTGGCCTGTGGGACCCCGGAAGCAGCAGATAGGTACCGGCAGTCCAAGCGGCATGCGGCTCGGGTGGTTGCTGAGGCAAAAACTCGGGCGTGGGAGGAGTTCGGAGAGGCCATGGAGAATGACTTCCGTACGGCTTCGAGGCGATTCTGGTCCACCATCCGGCGTCTCAGGGGGGGAAAGCGGTACGCGACCAACACCATTTATGGTGGGGATGGCGTGCTGTTGACCTCAACTCGGGATGTTGTGAGTCGGTGGGCGGAATACTTCGAAGACCTCCTCAATCCTACTGGCACGTCTTCCACTGAGGAAGCGGAGCCTGGGGATTTTGGGTCGGGCTCTCCAATCTCTGGTGCTGAGGTCGCCAAGGTGGTTAAAAAGCTCCGTGGTGGCAGGGCTCCGGGGGTGGATGAGATTCGTCCTGAGTTCCTTAGGGCTCTGGATGTTGTGGGGTTGTGTTGGCTTACGCGACTCTGCAATATCGCGTGGACATCGGGGGCAGTTCCCTTGGATTGGCAGACTGGGGTGGTGGTTCCCCTATTCAAAAAGGGGGACCGTAGGGTGTGTTCCAACTATAGGGGGATCACACTCTTAAGCCTCCCTGGTAAGGTCTATTCAGGGGTTCTGGAGAGGAGGGTCCGTCGGATAGTCGAACCTCGGATTCAGGAGGAGCAGTGTGGTTTTCGTCCTGGTCGTGGAACACTAGACCAGCTCTACACCCTCAGCAGGGTCCTGGAGGGTGCGTGGGAGTTTGCCCAACCAGTTTACATGTGCTTTGTGGACTTGGAGAAGGCATTCGACCGCGTCCCTCGGGGGGTTCTGTGGGGGGTACTCCGGGAGTATGGGGTACCAGGCCCTTTGATATGGGCTGTTAGGTCCCTGTACGACCGGTGTCAGAGCATGGTCCGCATCGCTGGCAGTAAGTCAGGCTCGTTTCCGGTGAGAGTTGGACTCCGCCAAGGTTGCCCTTTGTCACCGATTCTGTTCATAACTTTTATGGACAGAATTTCTAGGCGCAGCCAAGGTGTTGAGAGGATCCGTTTTGGTGGCCTTAGAATCGCTTCTCTGTTTTTTGCAGATGATGTGGTCCTATTGGCTTCATCAGATCGTGATCTACAGCTTTCGCTGGAGCGGTTTGCAGCTGAATGTGATGCGGCCGGGATGAGGATCAGTTCCTCCAAATCCGAGGCCATGGTCTTGAGCCGGAAAAGGGTAGCATGCCTTCTCCAGGTCGGGGAGGAGGTCCTGCCCCAAGTGGAGGAGTTTAAGTATCTCGGGGTCTTGTTCACGAATGAGGGAAAACTGGAGCGTGAGATCGATAGGCGGATAGGTGCAGCATCCGCAGTGAAGCGGGTGCTGTACCGGTCTGTCGTGGTGAAGAGAGAGCTGAGTCAAAAGGCAAAGCTCTCAATTTACCGATCGATCTACGTTCCCACCCTCATCTATGGTCATGAGCTCTGGGTTATGACCGAAAGAACGAGATCTCGGATACAAGCGGCTGAAATGAGTTTTCTCCGCAGGGTGTCTGGACTCTCCCTTAGAGATAGGGTGAGAAGCTCAGTCATCCGGGAGGGACTCGGAGTAGAGCCGCTGCTTCTCCACATCGAGAGGAGCCAGTTGAGGTGGCTCGGGCATCTGGTTAGGATGCCTCCTGGACGCCTCCCTGGTGAGGTGTTCCGGGCATGTCCCACCGGGAGGAGACCCAGAGGAAGACCCAGGACACGCTGGAGGGACTATGTTTCTCGGCTGGCCTGGGAACGCCTTGGGATTCCCCCAGAGGAGCTGCTCCAAGTGGCTGGGGAGAGGGAAGTCTGGGCCTCCCTACTTAGGCTGCTACCCCGCGACCCGACCCCGGATAAGCGGAAGAAAATGGATGGATGGATGGATGGTGTTCTCACAAAAATGTTTTTTTGTGTGGAGACTTTAATAATGATCTAGGAAATAATAGTGATTCATCTAACATCGGTACATTTATGGATTCAAAGTGTAGTTTGAGTTTCTTTCCGCTGATATCAAATCCAACAATAATCACAACTCATAGCGCTACAATAATTGATAATATTTTTTACAAATATCGTAGATGGTGATGTGATGTGTGGTATTTTGATGTCTGATTTAACTGATAATTTGCCAATTTTCACAATTCACAAAAATGATGAAATGTTAACAAAAACAATTAAAAGAAATAATAAAATAATAAACACATCAAAGAAAGCATTAGACAAATTAAAGGATTATTTAGATAAACAAAACTGGAAAGTTGTTTATGTGGATGATGTGAACAAATCATATGATAAGTTTATGAATATTCTAGAAATTCTTTATAAAAAAATTGTTTGCAAAAAATACTAAAACAAACACTGTTGATCAACCATGGATGACAAAAGGATTGTTAAATGCATGTAAAAAGAAGAACTGAAAGTTATGCACCATAACTCATGTTCCCTGAAGGAAGGGTACAAGGTGCAACATATGCTATGGGAATCAGCGCTCTCCGCGCGGTTACCTGAAGTAATACACTCACGCCTTTACGGCTAGGGCGTCAGCGTCGCGCCAGA
>JBBPBX010053938.1:5876-23662 GCA_038048925.1 Garcialebias charrua
CAAGCCCCCAGAAACCATCTTGGCTACAGCAAACTGGTTGGTCCACTTAAGTTGTTTACTTGGTGGGGTAGCTTCAGTTTGCTTTGGACTGCTCTGACTGACGAAGCCCTCTGGAGTGAGGGTGAAACGTTTCTACTAAAAAGAAATTGTCCAGATGAACTGATTGAGAATGAGCGGATTTGATACCTGGACTATTGAGAATGAACTTTCTGAGATTTAAATCACTTTAAGCCTGAGCTGTTTACTATTTTAAATATCACATGAAGTACTGTAAAAAAAACACATCATAGAAAGTTAAAAAAGAGATTTCTATACGGCTGTTTAAATCACTTTTAAATCCACTTAGCAGACATTGAAATTCCATTAGACGTGTACAATTGAAAAACATTTTTTATTTGTGAGTTGACAGAAACATTTTTGATTGATATTTAAAAAAAAAATCTTTAATTCCTCTGGCTGTATCAGACTTGAAATAAGGGATGCACAATATTGAAATTTGGGCCAATATCCGATATTGTCAATATGTTAAAACTTATTTGGCCGATAACTGATACCAATACAGTACTGACATTTTTCCCCTAGACCTACTTTTAAAGACTACATAGCTTTCTCTGCAGTGGAATTAAAATACTATTGTAATTTCCGGACTATTGAGCGCACCTGAATATAAGCCGTGCCCGCTAATTTTAAAAATAAAAATAAAATTTTACGGATAAGCGGAAGAAAATGGATGGATGGATGGATGGATAAAATTTTACATGAATAGGCCACACTTGTCTATAAGCCGCGGTTGTTCATGTTGTAACATGAGATATTTACAAAGAAAGATATATATATATTTTTTTACTTTTAATTAAATACGTGCCGGTAACATGCACAAATATAGTAAATAGAATAGAAACAACCTTTATTGTCCCACGGATGGGAAATTCAAGTGTAACAGCAGCAACAGACAAATATTCACACAAAAAGTTCCTAAAATGTTAAAAACAATATATAAAGAAATAAAAAAACAATAATAATGTGCATTATGTATTGGAACATTGAAAATGGCAGACTATTTACAATACAGTAGTATAGGCAGCGTGTCTGAACAGTAACACGGCTGATAAAAAAATTAATACAGTAGTCTACCAGGAAGTCATTGATTGTTACCCCCCAAGAGAGGTGTGTATTTGGGCGGCTATGTGAGCACCTGGGTGTGACAGAGTTAAATGTTTTGGTGACATGAAACTTGTTAGACCATCAAAAAAAATCCATAAATTAGCAGCAGCACTTTATAAGCCGGGGTGTTCAAAGTGTGTGGAAAAAAGTAGCGGCTTATAGTCTGGAAATTACAGTTCATTATTCTGCATGCTCTTTGTCAGTTTGACCTGCTACCAAGTACAGATGCCAAAAAGGGGACTGAAAATGATGCAACACTTCAACTTGGATTATGTTTAATGTCAAATTTATTCATGATATTTACTCTCTCTAACACAATGACAACACTCGAACAGTGCCAATTTGTGAATTTTCACAAATCTAAACTCAACCTGTTCACAAGCGACAAGTGAAAAGTGCATAAATAGTAGTGCATTAATAGATATACTTGACAGTTTCTTAAATTAAACATTAACTTAAAACAGAAGCCTTTTATATCTGTGATGTACTTTGAAATGGCCGATGTCCGATATTTAACTTTATTGCTAATATATCAATACCGATAACACACCAAAAATATTGTGCATCCCTACTTAGAATATATGCTAACTTTGAGCAAAAATACTATGATTTCCTGATACAAAAACACACTTTTTACTTGTATTTAAAAATACAAATCCTGATACAATTACCATTGCTGCCAAAATGTTGCATATTCATAATAATAATTGAGTATTGAGATTTATTTATTTATTTAATAACACAGATTCAGAAGGCTGTTTTTTAAAACAAGGCTGTTTTTAAACAAATTGTAGAAGAAAATGTGAAAATACTTTGTACTTCACCGTGAGCAGCTTGTTTAATGACACTGTTACTTAGTGTTTTATGTTTGGACGACTGTTACGTCACCTATCTTAAAACGTTAACGCGTCGCTGTTGTCTTATCACCACCACATGCTCAGAATCTTACTTCTGTCCTTTATAAAATAACATTGAGAGCCTGACAATTCAATGTTATTTAATTAATTAGCTGATTTATTAACCACCAAGGCAAGTCAGCAGTAGGTTGTTTATATTTTAAACTCTTGTGCTTTGGTGCAAAAGTTTGTTTCAGAACTGCATTATCTTGAAAAACGAAATACATAGTGCTCCTTTTGGTAGACAACCTAAAGGCTGGTTTATACTTCTTGTCGCACGTCTTTTACCCCCCGTTGAGTGAAAAAAGTTGCGCAACTTCCGTCTGCACTCCCGATGCGATCCCCCGGTGACAGCTGTCTTGTACATTGCCCCCAGTCAGAACTCCGAGACGCAGACGATGCGGCTCGGAGCGTGTGATTGGTTCAAAGTTTGTGGGCGTTTTTTGTTTGGATGTCCATATATGGTGTATCACACCGCTACACGCTACCCGCTACTCTTTTAGAAGCCAGTTTTTGTTTTTGCTTTGACAGACATGGATAGTTTTGAAGAGAAACTCGTCTGTGCGCATGCGCATTGCCCCCAACACACACACACACACCAATACTATATATATTTATATATATATATATATATATATATATATATATATATACTTACGAACACGCGCGCGCACACAGGAGCTAAAGCATGCACGTGTAAAGTTGCCAAAATGAAGAGGATCGCGCTTGCGCGCAGCTTTTAAAACAAAGCAAACTCTGCTGTTATGCGTAAAAATGCGCGTTCAAAGCGAGCGGAGACCCCCGCATGGTCCGAGGAGAGAAATTCGCCGACATATGCAGTGGGAAAGCGCATGACGTATGCAGTGGGAGGGAAGAGGGAGGGATCACTATAATGTGTCCCCCAGTCTTTTCAAAGTATAAACACTCAAATGCGGTCGGTGACACACACGCAATTGCGTCATGGCTGAGCACTCAACGGGGGGTAAAAGACGTGCAACAAGAAATATAAACCAGCCTTAAGACTGATTAGAATTAAATAATCTGCTGGATAAGATATACAGCCAACCCACAATGCCTTTTTTATAAAGTCTATATGTTTTAAAGGAACTTCCCTCTCAGACACTGTACACAACTGGGCTGACGTTATACGGTTGCTGATGTGCATGCATAAATTTAGCACATGGCAACACACATCCATCATCCATCACCATTCTGGTATTCAAGCTCTGTGTTCAATTCTAGTCTTTTGGTCATGTGCACCTGCTTTTATATTGACTTACATGTACAAACATATTTAAAATTTTGTTTTACTGGTATCTTATGACGTTATTGCGAAATGTCCTTGACGTGCATTGTTGCTGGATGTCAGAGTGAGCAGAGAGCACAGCTGGAAGTAGGCATATAACTAGACCACAATGCATCACAAAATACTGAGTCTGAACATGAGTCAAAGTCAAAGTCAAAGTCAACTTTATTGTCAGAACTGCAATATGTACAGGACATACACAGGATTGAAATTGCGTTTCTCTCAGTCCCTCGGTGCAACAGTAACCATTTAAACACTCAAACACTGAAACATTTAATAAACATAAGCAAAAATAGTAAAAGTGTATGTGTATGATAGTATATATATCATATAGTAAAAGTGTAGTCTATGAGCATCATAGTTGCCAAGTCCGCTTATTATAAACAACTTTGGGCTTGTTTTTTCTAAAGTTGCTTGTAAATCTTTTGAGTCGCAGGTTGCGTTTTTGTTTTTTGGTCTTGTTTTGAGCATGAAGTTGCTTATTTGGGCTTGACGTTCTTTCCTAGTTAAACTAGTTGATTATCTTCCAGCTCCGTACAATAAAGCAAAAGATGAGTGGCGGTAGGTAGTGTGTCCCTTCCACGCCCCCGTTTCCTGTTTATCGCTCCCGCCCAAGTTGGCGAGGCAACAGGCCACTCAAACAAACTCTCATACTGTGGCTGACCACTATAGGCTCTACTCACATGCCGATGTCAGGATGTTTTGTTTTTTAAAATATGTAGAAAAAAATATGATTTACATATTTGCTACATATGCAAAATATTTTTTATCAGAACTTAAAAGTACGTTATTCAAAGTGTTTAGCATAATTTTGCTGTTGTTTACGTGTAATGCCATAATAAATGTACCCATAATTTTTGTACTGTTTAAAAATGGCCTCTGTTTTATACAATGTGGTGGGTTGCCAGTTGGGCTTGTTTTGGGCTTGTTTTCATAGAGCTGGTTGCTTGGTTCTATCGCGAGATCTGGCAACACTGATGAGCATTAGTAACTGTAAAAAGGTGAGACAGCTCAGAGTAACAGTATCACTGAAATAAAAAGATGCCCTGCCTTTGCGGTCTTCTTTTATTTAAATTGTAGGCACGGTATGATAAAATTTGACACTGTGAGCTTTAAACATCATGGCATACCTTAAAACGTCCCATGCCTTCTCTTTAAATGTTTCCATTGCCTCTGCAATTGTTCACTTCTGCAACTTCAATACGTCAAATACAAATGTATTAAAAAGCACAAGCTTTATCTTAAAAGAGAGGATTATAAACCACAGGTAGCTTTTTTTTTAAAGAGAGTGTGGCTTTCATCTTGTCCCTGGCCTGACAAAACTGAACCTGCTGAAGTCTGAGTGAATGTAATGGCTGGCTGATTTTAGTTACATTAATATAAATCTAACTCAGCCACAGGCTGCATGTCAGTCAGTGGAGCTTCCAAAAGGAGCCTAGCTGAGTGGTCTAATAACATGCTTCACTAACTGTCCCCACAGAAGGAAAAGAAAAGCTCATAAATGTGCTTGTCATGTCTGAGAGCGTCTAAACTGTTGCACTAAGGTTTCTCGGCGATGCCCTTGTATCAGAGCGCTCTGCTGTAAATCTCACAGATGACAAGTGCGGCATGCATATCGCCTCATTAGGCTCTGAATAATGTCAGTGCAGTGGAACACTGCGAACACTGAGGCTAATGCTTTCATGTGGGGACAAGACCTGGGAAAGAGAAAGTGAAAGTTACATTTAACTGCATGAAAAAGGAACAAAGACTACATCAGCAGCGGGATGATCAGCATGTATAACGCAGTCACACTCGGGGGCATCACAACCTGTTCCAGGTTGGGTTTTACACATGCAGTAGTAGACACTGGAAGCTGTGGTTTCTGCAAACAGAATACAAAATACTGTCTGCACTGCTTCAGGGACATAAAGGAGCAACCTGTGAGCTACATGCCAGGTACTAGTCTGATGCTGGTGCAATTTGTTTCCATTTGGATTTTCCTCATTAATGCAACTGGTGTTTGTGCATTCAGAGTAGTTTAAGCTCAACCTCTTGCATTTGCATTCCCAAACGCTCAGCGCTTTCCATCTGTTTTCAAGCTGGAACGAGCAGAAAATAATGGTCTCGTTTGGGGCGACTCGCTCGATTAAACGTGTCATCCGTGTTATTGAAAAGACACGCAAATGTCAAGATGAGCTCAGAGTGACCCAGCTCAGTGTTGCACACGCCATTCATGGTAAAGAGCCCACGCATGCCTAATCAGGTGTGAGTATCAAGGGAAACGCAGGCAACATTGTCTCAAGAGCCGGCCTTAGGTCCTATGTTCCGGTCAATTAGTGGATTAGAGATGGCAGGCGGGTCATTGTTTCACTCACTCATTCATACAGAACACAATGGAACCAGAGGCTTTAGATAAGGCCAGTGGCGAAGGCTATTGCGGATTGATATCTGCTTTGGACATTTGTCCTGCAGGAAGGAAGTCAAGTCTGTTTAACTGTTGGTCTTTTCAAAAGCCAGAGCTTATTTTTAAAGATGTCCTGGTGCTCTTTCACTACATAAAGTAAATTAAAGTGCTATGTGTTGTCATCATTGTTTCTATACAATTGCAAAATTGGTTCTCTTCATTTAACCCATCACACCTGGGAGACACCCAGGTGGAGCAATGGGCAGCAATGTGAGCACCTGGGGAGCAATTAGGTGTCTTGCTCTGAGACACCGCGACATGTGGGAATGGCTGGGGATTGGGCCTGGGTCCATGGGGTCCACGTCAGCTGCCCTACCTCTACCCCATCTTGGCCCCCATACATTATCCTGTTATAATATTTATATTTTTCATTAAACAATTTAAAGAAACATTTTGCCACTGTCCTGTGATGAACTTGCGACCTGTCCAGGGTGTTCCCCACCCCTCGCACAGTGATTGCTGGACATGGGCACCAGCAACCCCCGTGACCCAAAATGGAAGAAGCGGGTAAAGATAATGGGCCTCATGCACGAACCGTTCGTACGCACAGATTTGTTCTTAAACTGTGCGTACGAGTGATTTAGGATCATTTGTGGCATTCAACAATGTTTTCGTATCCTACGATTTTTTTCAGATACGAACAAAATTTACGAGTGGTCCGGACCTGTCGTATATTTTACGAGCAGTCGGTCTGCTGTCATCCAGACGGAATTTCTCCACTAATAACTTCATATTTCGTTATTTAGAAAATATTTAGAGTTTAAAAAAGTCACGCACCACAATTGTTTTTGACAATAGGTTCTGTTTGAAGTCGAATTATAATTTTAAATGTAATAATGACTAACGGATTAAAGTATTTAAATTAAAATCAATTTGTTATCAATGCCGTTTTCTAACACTACAATATTAATATGAAGATCTCAAACTGAAACCAACTTAAATTATGAATTAATTTAAGTTTAATTTGTCTCGGTAACGCAGACTTCGGTAACGCAGACTTTACATTGACCTCCTCCTATCGCAGTCATAAATCTCAGACAGCTCAATGAGAAGAGCGTTGCGTCACAGTTCCGAACCTTATGGGTTCAATTCCCACATGGGACAACGTTTTTTTTCTCTCCTTTTAATTCATTCCAGATGTAAAAAACACAAGAAAACTATTTACAATACAACAAGAAATGAAGCATAAAGTCTTTTAAATCTGGAATGAATAAATAATCTAAAGAAAGAAGGAAAAAAAATAGTCATACCTTGTGGGAATCGAACCCACGAGGTCTCGATAAGGTTACGGTAACGGTGCTATGCTTTACCCAGTGTGCCACCAGGACACGTGCATATTTTAAGGTCCACATTTATTATAAACATACATTCTTTGGCTTTAGTTGGTCATTTACTCCCATGAGTGACGCTGCTAATAAGGACAGATTTTCTTTTCTCGATCAAGGAGAGCAGAACTTCAATCTCCGCACCTGTACAGTTCTTCTTTTTATTTTTCGCTGTCATTTTATGAACGGACCGTCCTGCTGTCAGAGGCAGGAAACGTAGCCTTATATGGTGTTTTGAGGGGTGGGGATTATGTAAATAACCTCTCCGCGTGCACGCGCAGGTTGATAGAACAGGTGGGATTCATCATATTTGCGCAGCCATTTACACACTTTTCCTGAGGATAGAAGAGTTTGTTGAATCTGACGTGGCATGTTCGTACGAACGCTTCGTACGAACAAAAGTAAGAGAAATTTAGGATAAAAATACGAACATGTTCGTGCATGAGGCCCAATGAATGGATGGATGGATGGTTAGTATCTAGCCCCATCTTGTGTCATGTTCATGTCTTGCATTCTCTTTCTCCTTCTCTGGCATCTGTGATTACTCACAGGTGTCATCACTTGCTCTAACTGGTGTTTCCTGTATTTAAGTCTGTGTCTCTGTGTTAGTCCTTGTCCTGGCATTGTTTTCTGTCCACTGGTGATATCCTGTCCTGTCCTTTGTGATGCCAGTTCTGCTCTTCGTGTTCATCTCCTGGTTTATGTAAGTTTGCTGCACCGTCAGCTCTTTTGTTTTGTAAAATAAATTCCTTATTTTATATTATTTTGAGTCCTTGCCTGCCTGTCTGCACCAATGCAGCAGCCCAATTGTGACAGTGTTTGTACAAGACATAGTTCAAAATATTTGTCTGCACATACTTTTGATAACTAAATTGGTTTTAACTTGTTGAACAGTTAATAGAAGTTTTGTCTGCATGGTTTTACAGAATTTGAGGTGAAACTCTCAGCGGAAATTCATGTCATCAAACCTGTTTTCATCTTTGGGGTTATAGGAGTTGGTCTGTCCTGACTGAAAACAGTTGAACAGTTTTTGCATTGCAAATGTTTTCATTTCCACTCCAACAACTCATCAAAGAGCATCTGCAAACTGTAAGCCACAAATAACACCAAATATATCAGACTGTTAAAAATTGTCAAACTTTAAAACAAAAATTTCTCCTTTGTGTACATTTCTCCATCATAATTTCATTTTGACGTGATCCAGAGGTTTTAGCATCACTGCAAACTATTTCTAGCACACCCCGCCTGAAGGAAAACACTCATCTCTCTATAATTGATGCGCTTTTTACTTCACTTCAGTCACACAAGAACACACAAGCACGCACAGTCTCTGACTGTGTTTCATAATATGCAGATTTGCTGATTGTGGGAGAAAAAAAACGTGAGTCAATGTTTGCATGGCTCCCTGTCACAGCTTATATCGATCACAGTATCTTACGCAATAAACTAGTGAGTAATCATGACTTTCTGCAAAAAGAGCTCATGCAGAACTTTTGTATTGTGCTGCTCAATGATTTATTTTGATAAATGGGCAAATAATCTAAGAAATATTTAGACTGGACTGTATTATCATGGACATTTTCTAGAAATATATGACGTCAGAAAAAACATGACTTGAAATCAGCACAAGGCGACTAAACCTAAAACCTATTGTGATTCAATAACAATCAAAGTTTGCTTGGCAAGGTGGTGATTTTTTGCAGTGAATTAAGTCATTCATCAGTGTCAATGCTGATAAAATGTCTGAGAGTTTTGTTGTGCAGACAGATGGAGCTTCATCATGCAGCCCAGACACAAAGTTTTTGTTTCTTTTGTCACAAGCTACAGTATTTTCTTTATGAAATCTCTGACGTGTGCTAATGCACCTTTCTGTTATCAGCCAGGCCCAGCTAAAACTTTTAATGGGTTTATTCATCAGCATGTATTATGAGCTGGATTGAAATCTGACACTGATATGTTCATCGGTCACTTTTCATCATGGTGCCGTTGACTCGTCCAAGCGGCGCCTGTTTGGCAGATGTTTCAGATGGAGCCGGTGCAGCTCTGTCGTGCCATTAACTGTGACTCCTCTCTGCTTTAACCTTTGGCACCATCTTTTCATTATTCTCATTAATGAGTCAACACACTTCACACCAAATATGACTTGTATTTAATGTCACTGGCCTCACAGACGCACATTTAACTCCAACAAACTGGCTTACTGTGGCATTTGAAAACTGACAACTACGGTACTTTGTATTACAAATTTATTGGGGTGTAAATGATATTTACTGTCTCCATCAAAAAGAAAGTACAGGCTTGGTCTTTTAAGCTTTTTATTTTCACTGGGGGCATTTTATACTGAAATAAAAGTTAACCTTTCTCAGAGTGGCATTTAAGTGTCTAAAGGCTGTACCTCACTGCGAATGTTGGGAAACGGTTGGAAAATTGCAAGGAATTACACAACAATGCATTTAGAATGATGCCGAATCATGTGATAATAAAAATGTGGTGAAATTTGGACCAATATTTGCTAGGAGTTTGTGCACATAAGTGTTTCCCCTACCATTAAGCAGGGCGCCCCACCCTTTCAACAGAACAGAGCGCCTTGCCAACTGAATCCAGAGGTGGAAAGAGTACCGGTACTGCAAATTTATACTCAAGTAAGTACTGTTATACTGCTCAAATTGTACTCAATTACAAGTAAAAGTACTGGTGTAATAAAAATACTTAAGTAAAAGTACAAAGGACTCTTCTCAAAAACTACTCAGCGTATTAACTACTTTTTAAGCAATGGATGTTTTATTGTGTTGTCAATAGAAGGCATTCAGTTTGATTTACTGTATATAATAACTACATTCAAAGCACATTTCTCAGACGCTCAGAAGCTCCGTCTTATTTTAGTACTAGGCAAACTGATGGCAGTGACAATATCTAAGATATTTGCATACCTAACCAAACTAATAACCCACACATACAACAAATAAAACAGCAATATTAGACATATTTTGTCATTGTATGGAAACATACAGTGATGACAATGTGATGACATTATTATTATTATTATCATTATTATATAGGTAGTTGTAAAACCTCGTATACCACAATATGTTTTTTGAGACAAGATGCTGAAGTCTTGTAAGCTGCCATCACCGTAGAGATCAATCAAAGTTTTCATCTGGACTCTTTCTCCTTTTCTCCCTGTGTACATGAAACATTCCTCCAGCTACGACCACGGACCTCATCCTCAGCCTTTACCTCGTCATTTTCTCTGTTGACAATGTTGTCCTCTGTCTCCATTTTGACTTGTTCTCCAAATCTTCTATCCATAAATGACTCTCTACTTTACAGAGTGGGCCTATGCTTACATTATAGGTATAATTGGCGCGCTCATGATCCGAGAGCCTTATTGGCTACAAAGATGCAGATGAACGATTTGAATGTTAATTCAAATTGCGGCCGTACTCAGTAGCGACTTCTGATTTTAAAAGTAGCGAAGTAGATTACATGGTCCAAATTGTACTAGTATGAGTAAAATTACACACTTGAAAGAAATGCTCATAAAAGTACAAGTACTCAAAAAAAATCTACTTAATTATAGTAATGTGAGTACTGGTATTTCTAATTCGTTACTTCCACCCCTGCTGAACCACCACCCCCACAACTGTTGGCACCGATGTAGCCCTAAGCTAGCAGCGCACAATACAGACGCACTAGCTAAAAAGCTACAGAGGTAGCGATCCATTCCCCGCTCGAAAACTGTTGGTACAAAAAGCTTAGAATACAGACATGTGAGAACCCTGCCAAGGAAGTAAACTAGGGGAAACAATGTATCAGCAAAAAAAAAAAACTCTAGGCCTCTAGAATGACAAAAGCTAAATAGAGAAGCATTTGAGACAAGTTTCAGATGACCGTGACAACTATGCAACAATTTAGAAAGAAAATCTGCTGAGAACATTATTTTTTTTAACTCTCAAAATTCTTACAACACAATAACAGAATAAAAAAATTATAGCAAATATTTTTTTTTAAATTGGAAACTCTCTTGCAAATGCAGTTTGCAAATGTTGTGGCAAATTTTGGTCGACCAATGATAAAGACTGAAATGCTTAATCTGGTTTTAGCAAAAATATTTTAAGGAGCAATTGCAGTTAAACGTGTGTCTGTCGCTCCCAGGAAAATAATGGAGCTCAACCAGTCCTTCTACTCTGAGTTTGAGATTTTAGAATGATTTATATTTTTGTTTTGCCAGACAGTTAACTTCATTAAAGTGATTTTTGTTTTTATCCCCACATCTAATTTTCATCTTTAAAGATAAGGACAAAATAGGTTTTTGTTTGATAAATTTAGTTGAAGTAGGGACTATTAGACTGGTACTTCTGCCAAAAAAAAAAGCCATACGAGCGACATAATTGTAAACACCGGTCTGACGATCATCTCTTTCCTCTTTCACATCACCTGGGTTGACAGCTGCTTGTGGAGAGTTGGACAAACTTCTCATGGAAGAGAAAAACAAGTTCTTCCTTGTGGCCATCCCTCTGGTAGTTAATGTTTACTGCCTTGTTTATTTCTCAGGGCTGCTGATGTCCCAGCTGTAAACCCACTTTAGGTTAGGACACAGTCCCGCTGAGTTGCACATCAGTTCATATTCCCTGATAACGTCTCGTCTCACACAACGCTTCACCGAGAGTGGCCCTGTGGTGCTTTATAACGACATCCATACATGCATTATCTTTACCTGCTTCTCCCTTTCCGGACCATTCCTTGTGCCCATATCCAACAGTCACTGTGCGAGAGGCAGGGGACATACAGTACTGGACAGGTCTCCAGTCCATCACAGGGACATATGAAAGGAGATAACCATTCGCTCTCATTCACATCTAGGGACAATTTAGAGTCACCAATCAACCTAACATGCATGTTTTTGGGAGGAAACCGGAGTACCCTAAGAAAACTCACGCATGTACAGAGAACATGCAAACTCAACCTAGAAAGTCCACCGGCCAGGATTCAACCTGGAAACATTCTTGTTGAGAGGCAGCAGCTCTACCATCTGCACCACCGTGTCGCCCTTTATAAGGACATGTCTGAATAAATACAAAAAGTGCAGAGCGTCTACTCAGCAGACAGTTTAATTCCTCAGTTTTATGTATTTTGGCACAATGACAGAGGTTTTGTGTAATAATTTCACCAAACAAGAAGAAAAACAAAGAAACAATAGGCTGCAAGCCTTCTTTAAGTACAGTATTTCCAACTAAAACATCAAACTAGCCTTTAGGTCATTGCACTACAATGAAACACGTTTTATTTTTGTACTAGTATCTACTACAGGAACATTAAATATAACAACCCTTATAAATTAAGATATTGTTCTTTTAGTTACAAAAAAAAGTAAGACGACTGTTTTTAATGATACAAACAACACCTTCCATTGTTCTTGAGTATATTTTATCTGTAACAGCTGAGGAGCTGGAGCTTTACAAACAAGGTTATTAAATTTATAGTTTTACAGTACAGTATGTTAAATTATTGGGTATACATTAGTTTTATTATCATTTTCTCAAAATTTAGCCACACCAAGTCATTTATGGTAAAGCTATCTAATTATTTAATAACTTGTTTAGGCAATAATTCATTTATTTTTTACAGAACACCTACAGATTTAAATTATTTCTGTTTTAATGGGTGGCTTCAGCCAAAGATTTTGATTTGTACATATGTATTTGTTTTAATATCATATAACCAGAACGCTACTGTATGTCAAACGTTGACGCTAACACCACCAAGTACCAAACATATTTTTTCTTGCATCAAGTGATGGCTTCTGAACACATCATGTATTAAATTTTTATTCCGATACTGAAATATCTTTCTCATGGTAATAATTTTTGCATGTTTCATAATTTATAAGTAACTGAGCTTTTTTTTTAAAGGGTTAGTAGTGATCATGGACAAGATCTCAAGGTGCAGTCGGAGAGAGAAGGGAGCTTAGTTTTGAACTTCGGGATTTTGTCCCCTTCAGATTATCTGGTTTTGTTATGTTTTAAGCTGTGACCTTCAGCGTGCAGTGGATTCTGCTGGAATCAGAGTCCGCATCTCTGAGCTAAGGACACGGTTCTGAATTGGAATAAGGTAGACTGCTCTGAACAGGGTCGGGGGTGAGACTTTGCCTCAAACAGAGGAGTTCAAATACCTGGGAGTCCCGTTCATAACTGATAGGGAGAGAGGCAATGTCTGCATGAATGAGGGCAAAACTCAGCATTAAAAGTCCATCTGCATTCCAACTCTGTCCTCCGGTTATGAGGTATGGATTGTGACCAAACGAACAAGCTACAAGTGGCTGAAATGAGCTTCCTCTATCAGGCGGCTCAGATTAGAGCCGCTGCTCCTCTGAAAAGAAAAAGAACATCTTGGGCACCTCCCTCTGGAGGGTATTCAGGAGGAGAACCCAATGAAGACGTAGAATGCTCTGGAGGGATTATATAACCTTTCTGGCCTGGGAACACCTTAGCATTCCTGTTATGTGCCTGAGGCACATTGTTGTTATTGTTTGTCCTTTGGACATATTTTGGGTTAACTAATTAACCTTTAATTGGTTTAAGCTGTGGCGTATTCCACCCACACATAAATAGGCTGGCCTTCAGGAGCTTCTCCATCTCAGAAGCTCTCTCCATTTGGGCTCATTTTGTTGGACTGCTCTCTGGCCGACCTTTGATTTTTGGTGGGCTTTATTCCTATCTTGTTTTTTCTCACCGGGAGCTGTAGGCTGCAGCCTCAGGCTGGAGGTAATTTTTGTATACAAATGTATTTTTGTAGTACTTTTGGTCTGGTGGGACCAGTTGTCCTGTTTTGTAATAGGTGTTTTTTTTTCTTTCTAGTTTTAGTCTGGTACCATCAGTGGCTTCGACGGCCCTGTACAGGGTTGGTCCGCTGTGGTACCTTTTGTTTCAGTTTGACCGGCTCACCAGGTCCATCTTTAAGTTGGTACTTTGGGTTTTTGTCTTTTTTGGTGTACACAGGAATTGGGGGTTATTTTTCATCTTTTTGTTACAGGAAGCAAATAAATTGAAAGTTTGAACCCTTATCTTCAAGTTCTTTACTATGTTGTGCCCTTGGTGGACGTAACAATCCCCCAAGGGGAGATGGAGAGTGTTACTGAGGAGGGTGATGTATGGTTTTTCCTCCTGGATGTTGCTTTCGTGAACTAATCTCAGATAAGCAGAAGAAGCTGGATGGATGGATGGATTTCATTACATTTGTAATTCCATTGATCGTAAAGGTGTTCCTGTCTTTTTTTAATTCTTCTGTTTGCTAATCTTTCTATTGAAAGTTCATTGTCAGTGTTCAACTCAACATTCTGCACAGGAGTATTTAACTTATATTTTATTATCATTATCAGTCAGCCAACGGAGACATGTGTTTGTGGCACACTTATATTGACTGACTGTTTTTGCACCAAGACAAACAAAACAAAACTTACATTGTTTTTTCTTCAGCAGAGCTGCTTTGCATCTGAAATATTTTTTTAAGAATTCCTTTAAAAAAACACATTTTCACTTTTATCCTCAGGCCTTTTAGTAGCCTTTATTACCTGGACCACCTGCAGCTCTGCTTCAGTCTGTCCCTCTCCTCCTGCGCTCCCAGAGGCCCAGCCTCACCACGCACTGCCATCCATCAGGATCGGATCAGTCGCTCTGGGGTGGTTTGCTAAAACTGCGTGGGTCTCGGCTCATTTCCCTACCCTGATTATCCCAGCCTGTTTTGCAGGGTTGGGCCGCAGCCGCTCAGGTCTGCATCGTCTGTTCTTCCGCCTCCTCCGCTTCTCTTCCTAAATCCAACCCTCGCTCATTCAGTACAATTGCACTTCCAGATTTTCCTTCGCCTGATCTTGTCACCTCAAGATCATTATCTCCTGCTTTGATTAGGGCGCCAAATTGTGGTGTTTGTGCCTGCAGTGATCATACATTATGCTCTCATGTGTTTCGATTGAGCTGGAGTCGCATAAAAACAGTCCTTTTTAAGAGCTGTGCCTGTAAAGTGTGGGATTCCCTGAATGTTTAACAGCTATTTCCACCTGAAAATAGAGTCTGTTCAGAATGTGTCCCCTGGTGGATTTGGACAGTGAAATGAGTGCGGAGGCAAGGCCCAGCTGGAAGCAGCGGTGAGAAATGTTCACTCAGGCTTTGTGTTAAATTGGAGGAAGTGTAAAAGGAATATGCCTCCAGGTTTTATTCAGAGCAGTCTAAAAAGCATATTTTAGCTTTTCGCTTCAGACTGCAAGTGTTTTTGTCAATAAGTCATTTTTTCTCTGGTTAGCTGTGGTCAGATGTACATGAGAAAGGCAGTAAAGAATTCATGCAGGTAAAGTAATGATTTCATAATATTTTTAGCAAGCAAAAACATTCTTGGACAAAAAACAGTTGATTTTTATATTCAAATAGTCACTGCTATATAGTGTATGTCATAATATATAGAGGCTGTTGGAAATATTAGTGCTGAGCAAAAAATATACTGATCAGAATTTTTTAGGCCGATTCCAAATTCCAAATTTTTGTAAGCCTTCACCATTCTGTTGCTTATTTTATAGTCAGATTCAATTTCTCTCTAAGAAAATAAGATTGTCCTTCAATGTTCAGTTGAAAAATTCTGCTGTTAATATTTTTACAGTAAAATAAAATAAAAATTATTCAACAAGGCAGCATCATATTACACGCTTTTCTTTTCTTTTTGCCACTAAAATATCATTTCCTTCCAGATAGTTGAAGTATTTTGTAGATTTTAAACGCAATGGAAAACAACATGAAAGTATTTCAGTGAATCTACAAGATCAAGCTTTTGAATCAATTTATATATATATTTTTGCAAATCAAGTAAAAAAACGTGCAACAAATCACAAGACTGTAATAATACAATATAGTAGCCTCTCGCTGCTTCGCGGTTCAACTTTCACGTACTCGCTCTTTTGCAGTTTTTCAGTGATTGTCAACTTTAGTATTACTCACGTGATTTGAACAGTATGGGTAAAAAGTTAACGAAAAAATACTTCGAACAGGCATCACCATTTTTTTTTTCAATAAGCCTATACTGTAATGCCAGTTGAAAGAACTACACTACCCAGAAGCAAACAGTGCTTCTGGCCACTGCTTTCTGTCGAAATGGAGGGAAAGTTTTGTGATGCAATTCTACACTATATTTATTAAGCTCACAACTTTACTATTTGACATAGTAACTTGTTTTAAAACCTTTTTTTAATAATTTTTTTAATGAGTTGGGCTTGAATTTTTCTTTAAGTCAACAGCAATATGAGCACGAGATCTATCGCTCTAAAATATCCACTTTCTTTCATCACTTGTAGATTTTGTACTTTTTTAGATGCCTTGCAAATATAAATGGCTGACTTTAATTCTAACTTTATAAAAACTTTCAATTGTTCAAAATGCTGCTTAGTACTTATGAACCAGGACAAACAATGTTTTTTTGTTGTTGGATCAATCAGTCATAAAGGACACCAGCCGATTGATTGGTGCATCTCTTGTGACAAACACATGGACGTGTGCCTTGTGTGTACCATTTTACCATCATGAGTTTTTAATAAGCCTACAAAATTTAATACATTAAAATTAAATACAATTAACCAACTTGCCAAACTTTAGCTAAGAAAAACCAAATCATTTGCACCCATCGACGAAGTGTGAAGCTAAACCAAACCAGGCATATTTTTCCATTTTTGCAGTATTTCCAGTGCCTTCTTCATTTTCTTGACAGCCCAGATTCCCAGGAGGCTCCTCCAAAAACGCTGCTTCATACAGCAACCAAGGAAGTTCATTTGGCACGGCAGCTCCCAGGCACGAGCTGGCCTACTTTAAAACCCAGTTTGCATAACCATCAGGCTTAGCTCCAAGCCTCCATATCACAAAGATGCGAGGATCCACTGGAGGCTGTGTCATCTTAATCGTCTCTAATGTCTAACCATACATTTACATTCAGAGGAAGGCACAACCCCATCTGTGGTTCAATTACCTGTCTTTCAAACGCCAACTTGGGCAAGTACAGCTGAACTAAGGTTTGTCTACTGCTGGTGATTTAATTCTAGTGATGCCTGAAAATTTAATAGCATGGCGCAAATCTCAATTTTAAATCTTACTTTTGGAATACCTATGGAATAAAATGTAAAAATAAAAAATTTTGGTGAACTTTTCACAACCAATCTCTCATCGACGATATTACTCCATGCAACAAAACAGCAGGTGCGCATGAAGCTTGTTTATCTGCAGATATATACAACATGTGGGTTTGATGAGTGGCTGAGTGGGAGTACGCCAATACATGTAAAATCAATGCTACTGTTCCCCCCTCTAAAAAAATATGTCAGCCACAAAGTGCAATACAAAACACTGAAACTTCTTGCAGTTACTGTTCGCAAGAAATCTGTTTGATATTTGCTCCTTGAAAGCTTATGTTGAGGCAAGCTGTCTGCAAAGGAACATTTTGTTGGGAAAGAGGTGAGTGGTGTGGCAGAAAACAAATATAGTGGAATTGTGTGTGTGGCGCAGCGAGAACAGGCGGTGATGGCTGCAGTCTATAAAAAACATGTCAGTTTGCCTCACTGCCACACATGTTCACTCATTACTACAAACACACACAGATTAGAGTCTGACACACACCCTGAG
>JBBPBX010053939.1:0-18295 GCA_038048925.1 Garcialebias charrua
GCGAAGACACCGAGCCGACATGCCGCGGAGGGGCCATCTGCGGCCGGGAGCTCGCCGCAAATGTCCGCCTGGCAGTCGGGGGACACCGAGCTAACGCGGAGATACAAAGCCGACAGCCTTTTTGAATGAACTGACATGCTAACCATTGCTGCTAATGGCGGGGCCTAACCGTAGCTAACGCCGAGCTTGTTTTGGATGGAGGACATCGCGGAGAAACGGCTTTCAGTAAGTTTTTTTTTTTTCTGGCTCCAAATGTATGAAGTTAAGAAGCTAACAGTCATTCTTTTAAACAGTTTTGACCACGTGTGTGCGTGTGGAGCGTAAGGAAGCTGGGGGAGCTCGCACCCGAGCTGATGCTAAAAGACGAAGGCAGGCTTTGACCAGCTCAAAGTAAGACATTATATTTTTTATTTATTGTACAGTACAGTACTGTATTCATTTACTGTACAGTTCTGTGCATGTTCATGGCCTAGTATGTCTGCTTGTTCAGTCTCATGCCATTAAATATGTGTGCGGCGCTCCGTTAGTGGTATAGCCGCGACCTATGTCAGAAACGCGGACCTACGACAGGCAGGTGTTTTTGGTCCGCGAGGTACGACAAAATCGACCTAAGTCACACACGTAGGTCCCAATCCCTGACGTAACTCGAGGGCTTCCCTGTATATTTTTCAGTGATATAAATGTCTCGTTTTCAAATCCTGGCGCTTGTGATGTCACAAGCGCCACCCCCCCTTGAGTCCAGCCCCTCACCTAGCAACCCCTGGTGATGCTCCACCCACTTCAGTATAAAAGACGTCACGGTTGTTTTTCCTGAGTTCATCTCAGCACAATGGCTACTAGAGTTCGATGTTTCGTTGTTGTTAAAATGCAGTACCGCTAATAACTAATTATCTATCAACGAAAAAACTTATTTACGGGCTCTTAAATCAACCGGACGACTGCTCGCGGACCATATCCGGTCCGCGCCGGATGTGGTCCGTGAAAAAAGCGGTCCCCGCTAGAGAGAGCGTGTATAGCAGTTAGCAGCCAGTGTGTTACTCTGCAGCCTTATTGCTTGTTTTCGAAGAGTCAGACGAAGAGTTTTTAACATGGAGAGTGAACTTATGGATGTTTCTCAGAGGCCTACGCGACGCGTCAGCGCCTAATTTGCCCTGCCCAAAATGGCGTCTGCCTCTGGGTCTGACTCAGGGTCCCCTTTGGAGGGCGGAGTTAATGTAAACAGATTTTTGAAGGGCGTGGCCTTCAGAGTTGGTGTGTGAGGTTGAGAAGTTCCGGCTAGAAATAGTCGGACTCACCTCAACACATGGCTCTGGAACCAGTTTCCTTGAGAGGGGTTGGACACTCTTCCACTCTGGAGTTGCCCCTGGTGAGAGGCGCCGAGCAGGAGTGGGCATACTGGTTGCCCCCCATCTTGGTGCCTGTACGTTGGGGTTCACCCCGGTGAACGAGAGGGTAGCCTCCCTTCGCCTACGTGTGGGGGGACGGGCTCTGACTGTTGTTTGTGCCTATGCGCCAACGGCAGCGCAGATTACCCACCCTTTTTGGAGTCCTTGGAGGGGGTATTGGAGGGTGCGCCTCCTGGGGACTCCCTTGTTCTGCTGGGGGACTTCAACGCTCACGTGGGCAATGACAGTGAGACCTGGAGGGGTGTGGTTGGGAGGAACGGCCCCCCTGATCTGAACCCGAGTGGTGTTCTGTTGTTGGACTTCTGTGCTCGTCATGGATTGTCCATAACGAACACCATGTTCAGGCATAAGGGTGTCCATATGTGCTCTTGGCACCAGGACACCCTAGGTCGCAGTTCGATGATCGACTTTGTTGTCGTCTCATCTGATCTGCGGCCGCATGTCCTGGACACTCGGGTGAAGAGAGGGGCGGAGCTGTCAACTGACCACTACCTGGTGGTGAGTTGGCTCCGATGGTGGGGGAGGATGCCGGTCAGACCTGGCAGACCCAAACGTATTGTGAGGGTCTGCTGGGAACGTCTGGCAGAGTCTCCCGTAAGACGGAGCTTTAACTCCCACCTCCGGGAGAGCTTTGAACACGTTCCGAGGGAGGCGGGGGACATGGAGTCCGAGTGGGCCGTGTTCCGCGCCTCTATTGTCGAGGCAGCTTATCGGAGCTGTGGCCGCAAGGTTGTTGGTGCCTGTCGTGGTGGCAACCCTCGAACCCGGTGGTGGACACCGGCAGTGAGGGATGCTGTCAGGCTGAAGAAGGAGTCCTATTGGGCCTTTTTGGCTTGTGGGACCCCGGAAGCAGCTGATAGGTACCGGCAGTCCAAGCGGCATGCGGCTCGGGTGGTTGCTGAGGCAAAAACTCGGGCGTGGGAGGAGTTCGGAGAGGCCATGGAGAATGACTTCCGTACGGCTTCGAGGCGATTCTGGTCCACCATCCGGCGTCTCAGGGGGGGGAAGCGGTACGCGACCAACACCATTTATGGTGGGGATGGCGTGCTGTTGACCTCAACTCGGGATGTTGTGAGTCGGTGGGCGGAATACTTCGAAGACCTCCTCAATCCTACTGGCACGTCTTCCACTGAGGAAGCGGAGCCTGGGGACTTTGGGTCGGGCTCTCCAATCTCTGGTGCTGAGGTCGCCGAGGTGGTTAAAAAGCTCCGCGGTGGCAGGGCTCCGGGGTGTCTGGACTCTCCCTTAGAGATAGGGTGAGAAGCTCAGTCATCTGGGAGGGACTCGGAGTAGAGCCGCTGCTTCTCCACATCGAGAGGAGCCAGTTGAGGTGGCTCGGGCATCTGGTTAGGATGCCTCCTGGACGCCTCCCTGGTGAGGTGTTCCGGGCATGTCCCACCGGGAGGAGACCCAGAGGAAGACCCAGGACACGCTGGAGGGACTATGTTTCTCGGCTGGCCTGGGAACGCCTTGGGATTCCCCCAGAGGAGCTGCTCCAAGTGGCTGGGGAGAGGGAAGTCTGGGCCTCCCTACTTAGGCTGCTACCCCCGCGACCCGACCCCGGATAAGCGGACGAAAATGGATGGATGGATGGTGGCCTTCAGACTCATTATCATAAACAGCCTGTTCAGAACGGAAGTCAGAAAATGCACAACTAGAAAGGGGATATTTTATTATCTAAGAATTATTTTGTGCATTAAATTGAATGAACATGGTCTGGATAGCCCACAGACATACCATAAAAATTTATAAAACCAATATTTGGTCTCCTTTGATGATTTATCAAGTGTTTATAGAGGAATTAATAGTGTATATATAAATTATTTATTAGCATCTATAAGGGGAGCCTTGTTGTAAAGTGGTACCTAGTGTTGTAACAGAACTGGCCTCAACTCGGCCACTGCCTTGTTGGAAACCGTGGCAGACGATGGTAAATGTTTTGCAACTTTCCTTCCACTTGTTGCGTTTGGGTAGAAAACAACGTGGGAGTTTTGGGTGGCGGCAGCACCCACATGGAGCTGCCACGCGCGTTGTATTGAAAACCACAGAGACTGTGACGACCTGAGTAGACTTGGAGTGTCGTGATGAGACTGGACAATAGAAAACAGCCTAATGGTCAGGTCCCAGATTAAATCACTGTGTTTGGTGTGAGTAAAGCTGCTGAACACTGAAGCACGTCTTACCTGTGAAGGAACTGAAGGTTGGACACCTTCCCACTGTCGCCGTCAGAGCTCCGCTCTCGCTGCTTCTACAAACACAAACGAGACTTTTCACAATGTTATCCCCGTTTGTTCTGAACGGATCACTGCTGCTTCCAGAGCTAAAGAGCATCTTACCGCCTCACTCTTCAGTTCTTCTCTCACGGCCTGGATGGTGTCCCTGCACTCAGCCAGCAGAGTCTCGTACAGATGCTCTTTGGTCTCCTCGTTGGCCGCCTGCACATCACAAACACTACTTTACATCTAAACTCCATTTAAAGCAGAGAAGACGTGCACCTGAACACAATATAAACAGGTTTGTACCAACATCACTAAGAAGGGTTGTTTCATCTGAAATATAAAGTTTCATATCAGCAGGTGGAGATCTTTACAGCAGCATTCCAGGTATGTAGAAAATGCCACAAACAGCATCAGTAACGCAGGAATGTCAAAGTGTGGGAGATACAGGTATGTTTCGTGGCGGGCTGCTCATGCATTCTAGCACGTAACTAGTAATTAGGTGCACTGAAGTGTCAGAGTCCAGATCTTTGTGAAAGACTGCTCCACACCTCAGCTGCCTTTCATCGACACTGTAATCCTGGAAGGTTTCAGTGACTCAGAGGTGCTGCTCACACTCAAAGACAGCGTTTAATGAGAGACAATGCAGTCCTGGTCAAGCCTTCATGCATTGAAACAAAAAATTGTCTTGGCGTTCATTTGATAAATTTAGGTTTACAGCAGTGAGTAAAAAGCAGCAGATCCACTTTAATGTGGATTTTCCTGTCCTAAAACAGTCTTTCATATTTCATACAAACAAAATCATTTCAATTTTTACCCTGCAGTAAATTTTTATCACGTTTTTCCAATTCTATGTGGGTTTTGTGCTCAATAAGTTGTTTGTCTTGCTGCTTGATCTTGAGTGTTTTGAAAGACACATTTGAACATTATTATCATCAAGCGCTCCAGGCTGCACAGGACATGCTCTTTGCACAATTAACCACACACTTTGACGTGAATAATGATAATGTAAAGCTGTCAAGGTCAAAAGGTCTTTGAAACAGTATTTAAATAAACTACAATGATATGTTGCAGATTGAAGTTGACTTAAGATGACAACATTCCAGTGGTTTTGGACTAGTCGTTAACTCACCTGTCCAGTCTGAATTAAACTATTTCTCCAGTCAGACGTTGTTCAAAGAGCCATTTTACTACAGGTACAACACTGGTGACCTTTCATGAAACCCCACTTCAAAGTGTCAGAACTGCCCTTATAAATTCAACCTACCCTGTACTCCTTTAAAGAAAGTTTCTAGTTGTACCAATAACCAACAGGTGACTCACACGTCTCTGAGCCACCCTGAAGGGTGACGTTACTTTGTGCTCAACACTGTCACCAACACCCCGTCGAGGCCCAGCACGACCAGCTCAACCTGTTGAGCATCCTTCACTGTTCAGAGATGGAGCTGGGCAGATAATCTGATCTGAAGTGGAGCAGACACTTTAACTGGGCTGAACCTCACGTGTGAGGCCTGTCGCGATAAACAATAAATCTATTAATCACATGATAAATGAAAATTATCGACCTCGTTTTCATTTATCGGCTTTATCGTTTCTTCAAGTCTCTTTCTGAAGACACTCTCAACTCCGGTGTTCATCACTGACCCCTCCCTCTCTCTTTAAAATCCATTTTAACAGTCCAAAATCACGTTTTTGATCGTTAAAAGCAGCTAAGCTACGAGCTAAGCTACGAGCTAAGCTAACAGGCTGACCCCAGGAAAAAACTGTCTTGTCAAAGCTCCAAAATTCACGGTTGAAACTCGTGTCTTCGTGTGAAAAGTTGCTTTTCTCTGCAAAAACAAGCAGAGAACTTGTTTACTGATTTTTTTATTAAAAGCTTTATGTAAAAAATGCTGTTAAAGAACTCAAACCACACTGAGCGTCCGCCATTTTGAAAACCGAAGAGAGACAGTTCATGTCCCATCAAGGGGCATGTTCAGTTCAAACAGTCTTATACTACCATCCGGTGGTCAGAACAGGTACTACACACAAAACAAATTAAACATTTCTTCTTAAATTTGACAATAATGACCAATAATAATGACCACAAACTGTGAGCTCCTCCGTATTTTCCGGCATATAGGTCGCAACTTTTTATCATTTTTGCATGCCCTGCGACCTATATTCAGGTGCGACCTATTTATGGCTTTTTATAAAATAAGCTGATTTGTAATCATTTATTAACAAAAATTAAACTGAGACACACTCTTACAATAATGTCAGCTAACAAATATATTTTTTTAGGTGTTTATCCTGCTAAAATTATTCATTTATTAAAGAAAAGTTCAGCTCAGACACATATTTGCTATAATTTTTATCAAACAAACAATTGTTTATCTTCTTAAAAGCCTTGCTGTGCGCTCCTGTGGAAGAGACATTTGCAGCAGAGCTAAACTCGGTCCACATTTTGACGTAGTTGCGACCTATATATGGATTTTTTCAATTTTTTGGCAATAATTGGACAATGCGACCTATATTCCAAAAAATACGGTAAATATGAAACTTTCAGGATGGGACAAAAAAAAACTTTGTTTAATCGGTGTGTGTGTGTGTGTCAGGAGCCACTTTAGAAGCGTTACAATGACAGATGTTTTGAATTTAAATCCATCAGTCAGGTTTAAGAACATCACATCAATGAGAATCTTTCAGTTTGTATCTTTGGGAACCAGTGAAGCAGGAGACAATGACCTGAGCGATGGCCGCCTCGTTGTCCGTCAGACCCAACAGGAAAATCCGAGCCTTGTCGATCTTCACAGGAACGGTCCGTCCTCGCCACTCCACCTCGCTCATCATGGCTGCCTGCTTTGTTCTTGCCTGAGTGATCAGGGCCTGAGATTGGAAAAATAAAACCCAGTTTTAAACACATCACGATACTCTTCCATAATACTTCCATATTAACAGTTTCCTGTGGGTTTACCTCTAGTTTCTCAGCCATCATGCCCCCTCCCCCCCCAGTAAGCCTCATCTGCATCAAGTCATTGATGGCATTCTGGTCACCTGAAGTTTTAAACAAGCGTGTGGGGCAGAGGGAACAAGGTTAGCACAGAAATGAGCGATGCCTCTGGAGAAGCACCAGACAGATTGCAGAGGCTCACCGATGTTGTAAGCACAGTAGCGGATGTTGGGCGATATCTCGTCCACACGCTGACGATACAGAACAGCCAGGTCCTCGGTGAACGCACTGGCCAGTTTCTCATAAATGGTCCTAGCCAAAGACACATTTGTTAATGGATGTTCATTAAAAACCTGAACATGACAAAAGACTGAACAGACATCGACTTCTTTTGGACACCGTCAGAGAAAACAGCCGTCATGACATACCGGTACTTGATTTCAGGGTGTTTCACTGCAGCTTTTAATAAATTTAACTGGACTTAAACATTTTATTTTTTCTGTTTAATTTTGACATCTTCAGAGTGGTCACTTTATGCTGACGTAATATTTCACCTTTCTATATTATTTATTGGGATTTTCTTCGCATAAATTCAGGGCAGTCAAATTTCATTGTAAAACAATTTTCTCAGTTCCAAGTATGACCTAGCCTGGTTAAAACCAGACCCTTGTCCTTCACTTCGCTTCGTACTAGAGTCTGGAGTTTCTCCATAGAGAACAGATTCTTGCTGGAGGCGTGGCCTCTGCCTGAGGAACAAAACCATTGGATCTTAGAAAAATTTTGAACAGGGAAAGCATTCTGCTCCCTCCCCTCAGAGCCATATATGGCTCTGCTTCCTGCTCTGGTGAACTTGACATCAGCTCCGCCTCCTGCTGCATTTTCTCTCGCTGCTGCTGCATATTCTGTGTTTATATGTTAATAAAACGTTCTAAAAAAAAAAACATGGAGCACTGGTCCAGCACACCATAAGACCAGAAAATCTGATGGGACTCGGGCAGCAACGTAAAACCCAAGTTTAATTCTCTCGTGACAACCTCAGTCATTTCCTCATCAGCGGAGGGAGAGGAGGAGGAGCGAGCGATCACTTGACTTTTGGCAAAAAAAACAAAAGAAAACTCCAGATAAGGGATTAAGAAAGGGAATTTAATACATTTGTGTCACATATAAAACAGTCCTGCATCGCTTTGAATGAGAACATGCGGCTGCTCGCTGGCTGCGCGCTGGAACAGGTGGGGGCGTGGGTTAGGGGCCAAAAACTCCACCCCTTCTGTTCTCTGATTGGTCCGGTCAAAAATCTACCAGAGAAATCCTTCTCTATGGGAGAAGTCCCAGACGGAGCAGTGAAGGGAAATAGAATTGAGCTGAGCTGCGTAGGAACTAAGGCAAGGGCCAGGCTAAGTATGACCGCAAGTTCCAAGTATGTTTTTTGTTCTAAACATATTAATTTCTTTTAGTCTTTTATTGTATAAAAGCACAAACTGTGAGCTCCTCATTTAAATATGAAACTTTCAAGATGGGACAAAAAAACTGAACATGACAAAAGACTGAACAGACATAGACTTCTTTTGGCCACCGTCAGAGAAAACAGCGGTCATGACATACTTGCACTTGTTGAAGGCCTCCATAGCAAGTTTCCACTTCTGCAGCTCAAAGTCCACCATCCCAGTCAGGTATGCAGTGTAGGCCTGGAATAAATAAAAATCAGCCTTTCCAGTTGGGACTACACTGTCAGTGTACGTTGACTGATCCTATCAGCACACCTGAGCCTCTAGTTTGGTCTTGGCGTCGACACGGGGGCTCTCGCAGAGCTTCTCCAGCTTCTCGCTGTGCTTGGCAGCTTTGCGTAATCGAGCCAGGAGGTGGAATCGCTTCCTTGGCTCCGTGTTGGCCTCTTGTTTCAGCTGCATGGCGTAGCTCCAGGCACGCTCTGCCTCCATCAAAACCAGTAAGAGATACCTGTGGTAAAGGGAGGCATGGTTGACACGCTGGTTGACTGCCACCATGTTTAGGACATGAAGCAAGATCACAACTGAACTTTTTGTTTTTCATGCAGGACTGCAAACTTCAGGAATAAAATGATCTGCTACAAAATGACTTTCATAACTTAAGGATGACTTGGATTTTGGTAAAATGTGGAGAAGCAGCGGCTCTACTCCGAGTCCCTCCCGGATGACTGAGCTTCTCACCCTATCTCTAAGGGAGAGTCCAGCCACCCTGCGGAGAAAACTCATTTCAGCCGCTTGTATCCGAGATCTCGTTCTTTCGGTCACAACCAAAAGCTCATGACCATAGATGAGGGTGGGAACGTAGATCGACGGGTAAATGGAGAACTTTGCCTTTTGACTCAGCTCTCTCTTCACCACGACAGACCGGTACATGCCCATCAGGAGCATGCCCAAGTGTTGATGGGAGGTTACACAGGCACGTGGAGGCCACACACACTACTGAGCCTCATTTAGACTTGTCTTGAGGAATATTCACTCACGTTGAATCAGCCTTTCATGTTATTTTCCACTTTGATATTAACTATGAATCCAAATCCTGATCTCTATAGTGTATTTATTTTGATTTACATTGATAATTTTTGTGTTATTTTTTCTCAATTAATTCTAATGTGCTAATAATATAGTTTGTCAATGATAATATCTACGTAACTGAGGTCTAGGATGTGCTAGTTTAGTGTTCCCTTTAATTTTGTGAACAGTGTATATTTCTGAAAATCGCGTTTGGTTACTATGGATAGTTTTCAGCCATGTGACCCACTAACTACCCTGACGGACAAAACATTGTGGCGCACTACAAAGAGCTGGAGTGACAAATAATGCTGGCATGTGGAGGAGAGGAACAAGAAAATAGAAAACATTGACAGCCACGGGAGTACACTCATATTTGTCGCAAACATTTGATCAAAGATAAGATTATGATTATTTTGTGTTTTTTAATTCTGGTGTGTAGTTCTGTGTTTTTGTTGCTAAGGTTTTATGTAATTTAGTTCAGTGGATGAGTTCCAATAACACAATGAGGTGGTGTTGAAAACATGCTAAGACAAGCTAAATGCTGTCAACATGAACTCAGGAAGCTTTAACTGAAGCTAACTTCCATTTTTCATGACATCACCGCTGTGTTTATAAACCACAGAGTTCTGTAAAACATTTAATGATTCATGTACACACAGCAACAGCACCAATCAGAACACAAGCCCAGTAAATGAAATGTGTGCATGTTGATGAGACCAGGTTCTTTTTCTTTGGAACTCGTCTAAACAAGCTATAGTTGTTCAACCTAATTATTTTATCATGAATATTATAAATTAAGATGCTAATTGAGGCCTACAGAGCAGCAGCAGATCAACAATGCATAAATATCCATATAAGACTGATCATGACCAACCTGCTGTCAGAAATCATTTCCACAGTGATTTTCTTTCCAACAAATTTGTGCCGGTTGCCCATCTTGAAGCCAAGAGTCTTGCGAAGGCGACGCAGCCTACGGGAGCAGTAACCCCTGTAAAATAAAATGCATGATTTGTAGTTAATTAGGAAAAAAATATACAAATACATTATACAGTCATTTTCATTTTTTTTAACCATTTTGTGTGTGTATATATATGAGCAGGTAATGTAAATACACGTGTAGTTTTTTTCCTACCTCAATTATTCACACAACTACTGGTACTATACAGTACTGTAGATTTCTCCAGCTCAGTTCAAATAATGTGCAGTCATTTCTTAAATACCGTGCACATTAACATCTGGGACTGTCACAGAGCCAGAGGTGAGCCAATTACAATTATATAAATACGCATTTCAACTTTGCAAATCAACAATATGTGTTATGGTTCAATGTTAAACACATATGCTCTTGCATTGCAACACTAAAGTGTGCCTGATTGGGCAATAAACTGGGTGTTCTTGCAGCTACAAGTTTATTCAACCTTTATTTTATCTTTGATCTTAGTTGATATTATCATTGATTTTATCACTTGTTTTTATTTGATCTTTGATTTTTGTTGCACATTGTAGCACTTTGAGATTTTTTTTAATGAAAAGTGCGTTATAAATTAAATTCATTATTATTATTAGTCAGGTCAATCCCATTGAGCCTCGAGGACTCATTTACAAGAGAGACCTGGAGTGCCAGTAAAAGATTTATATAAAGTTTCCAGTATATTGAAAAACAACAACAGTATAGTTTATGGAGAGGCTTGGCAGAGCTACACACCAGTGCACAAAGACAACATTAAAATAACATTATTTGCTGTACTCACCTGTATCTTTGGTAATCTCCGTGTCTCAGGCCATGCTGTTGCTGGGACTCCTTGATGATTTGTAGGACTGTAAAGTTAAAGACAACACACCAACACAAACTCCATGGGGACCAACAGGGACATTTGTGTCATTCATTCAGTCTGATGAATCTTACTAATAAAATCTGCACATAAATATAACATTAGCAGCTGACGCAACGACTACAAGCTCAACATGAAACTGCCCACCACCTTAGAGAGAGAAAATTAAAAACAGTTCTGTAATGTTAACATGTTTTTTCTTGACTCATAGCCTGCTTCAGTATGACACGTAGCCTAAGAAGCTAGCACGAGCTTAAGCTAGCATTAGCTTATAAAGAAGAAAACTCTTCTAAGAGGAAAAAAAACATCTGACTCTTAACATGTTGTACAGTTAAGGATACTTTCCAGACAAAGTCCCCCTTCTGGAACCTTTTCCTTAGTCTCGTCCGCAGAAGAAACTTTGGCTTCGTTTTGCTTGTCTGCAGCCATCTCTACAAGCTAGCAGCTAAGCGGCACGTCAGTGCACGCATGCTCAGTCCGCTGACCAATCAGAGCGCAGGGACGAAACACATCTCGCGAGACTTGCTTGAAGTACCGCGTTAGTTCAGAGAATCAGGGCTTTGATTTTTTTTCCCATTCAACCTTTATTTAGGCAGGTTAGACTCAACTAAGTCTCGAGGACTCATTTACAAGAGAGACCCGTCTACAAACTAAAGAATGATGACAACAGCGAGAGTAGATTTTCCTTAAACAATCAACAATAGACAAACATAAGAGAGAAATACAGATTTATTTTTTAACAAGTTAAAACAAAGATATCAAAGTAGCAAAAGAGACAGATTATAAGGCAGATGTAGAAAATCAAAAACAGGAACATGTCTGGTTCTTGCCAGGAGTCCAACAGATTCTTAAAGCCATTTAGAGAAGTCAAGGTCGAGAGCTTCAGATCTTTTTGTAAGATATTCCATGAAGCAGGAGCAGAGTAGGAGAAGATCATTTTGCCAAGTTCAGTCCTCACTGACGGAACACTGCAGGTAATCATGTCCTGAGAGCGCACGCTGTAGCTGCACAAAGACATGTAGGAGATGTATGAGGGCAGCAGACCAAGAAGTTATTTAAAGATGAAAATGTACCAGTGGAAGAGTCTGTGTGAAGTTAATGATTTATCTCACTATGCTTTATTTTTTAAAGCTTTATTTAGAACTTTGCTTATAACAATTAAAAAGTCTAGAAAAATACATATTGAAGAACACAGGACAAGAGAAAAGGAAAAAGTAAACAATAATAAATTAACTACCGAAATAAATGAGTTACAAATTTAAATTGTATTCATTAGATATTTGTTGTTTTTATAGTCTTTTTGTTATTCGAGTCCGAGACTGACTCAAGATACAGTTTTACATCCATTACAAAGTGTTCACAAAACAGCTTCCTATGCATTATTTTACTTTTATGATTATGGAACTTGGCAAGAAACAAGATCAGATTGATAAGAAATATGTGAGAGGAGTCTTGATAAAGAAGGAAACCTGGTTGGATATTATTGGATATCGGAGCAACAATGTCCTTCCAAAAGTTATGCGAGCATGTACGTCCATGTCTCTGGATAAAGCTTACAGAAGAAACAGGAAATATCCATATCAGCTTGTATTTCTGAAGAAAGTGCTTGGCTGGATACAATTTATGAATACATTTAAAAGAAACTTCATTAGTGTGCAAAAAAATGTGTGGGAGACCAGACTTATCCAATTCTGCACAGGTGTTCCAGTAGGAAACACAAGATGGGGATGAAAACAGATTACATAATGTTTCCTTTTATACTTTATAGTTTTGCTGTTGTTGGATGTAACTGGGACCTTGTGTACTCATTTCCGTTCCACCTCATGTACCACATGTGATGCGAATGACAATAAAGAACCTTGAATCACAAGTGCTGCAAACACAACAAAATGTTTATAACAAAGAGCAGTTCTGTTTATTATTCATAAGCATTTTGCAGTGTGACAGTCTCTATACAGATAAACCTGATCTCACACAGAAAAAATACAAAACTCACAACTTTTTGAAATAAATGTACTGCCAGGGGCCCGTGTAATGGGTCAGACTCCCAAAGTCATCCTTATTATAAACCAATGACAAACATGGACTGCATGCACCTTCAGTCTTAAAAGCAGCTTATCTGAGCTCCACAAGCACAAAGTTTCTCCATTGATTCCATCCTGAAGACAATGCTTACAGAATGGTAACATTCAGAAGTTGTTGGCAGCAGAAATGTATCGGGAGAGGAAGTTTTTGATTTCTGAGATGTGCATGGTCTCCCTGATGGTTGTGTCTCTGCTGCGGACCTGGAGGAGGCCGCTCTCCAGCGTGTTCTCACTGATCACCACAGTGAAGAGAACTCCCATCTCATCATACCTGCAATGAAACGACACAAAAGGTCAGGTGGAGACGTTTATGTACTTCTGCTGAATGACTGGGCCTGCAGAACAGTGGCACCAACACAGCATTAAGAACTTACTTGGCATTCAGCTGCTCCATTGATGTCGGCAGGGTTTCACGGTATCCAGGCCACGCAGAGATCTTAGCTTCTAGAAACTCCTGCAGAAGACCATCACAAACCTACAAAGCAGGTTCAGAAGCTCATTATTAGCACCCACCGCCAAAGAAGGTGATAATGTTTCTGTCGGTGTCTGTTAGTGTGTTAGTAAAATATCTCATGATGAACTACAAATTTACAGACACTGGGCAAATTTTAAATAATCTTTCAAGAAATAGTCATTAGTTGTACATATACAAGAGGTTAACTAAAGGTTAAAGGCTCCAG
The DNA here is from genome assembly GCA_038048925.1 of Garcialebias charrua. Classification (NCBI taxonomy): domain Eukaryota; kingdom Metazoa; phylum Chordata; class Actinopteri; order Cyprinodontiformes; family Rivulidae; genus Garcialebias; species Garcialebias charrua. The sequence goes on from JBBPBX010053939.1 coordinate 13,667, forward strand.
TATAGCTCTGCGTACGTCCATACGCGTGTCTGTACGCGCGTGCTGTACGCAGAAAGTTCACCCGCACACCCCAAAGTACGTTCTCGTGTACATTCTCACGTTTTCGCACCAAATTCTTGACGTTATTTGAGCAGCTGCAGGGCAGAGCGTCTACGGGACAAATTGAGGTCGCTGATTGGTCATTTGCTGACACGCCTACTGAATTGATTGACAGGTCGGGGGGGAAGAAAGACGAGAGCTGGCAGCTCCAGCCGCAGTGGTGTTCTGTGTTTATATGTTAATAAAAAGTTCTAAAAAATAAATAAAAATTAACAGGGCGCGCTGGTCCTGCAGCCCACACATCAGACCAGCACATCAGGAAATCTCCAGACCCTCGAGCAGCCATGCTGGACCTGAGTTTAATTCGCTCGTGACAAATTCATTCATTTCTCATCATTTCAGTCATGGAGTCAACGGAGGAGAAAGAGATCACTGCCCTTTGGTAAAAAAACAAAAGAACAGGCCAGATCAGGGAAGAAGGGGAATTTAATGCATTTGTGTCACATACAAAACAGTCCGGTGCCGGGCAGTTTATTGTGGGACAACGCGTTTGCGCACGCGGTCGTAAAATTTGAGCTTTGCGCGTACATGCCCTGCGGCCCGGGGATACGCTTGTACCTCTGCGTACGTAAGTGCGTACAGATGCGTGTAAACGTACGCAGAGCTATATGGGAGCCTTAAGTCTAAAACTCTGGTATGGAAGATGTGGATTCCGTCAATGTTTTTTTTTATTAAATCATACAAACAAATACCCAGTACAGTAAACAAGTTTAGTTATATATTTCCACAATGATCTTATGACTGAAGGATGAACCTTTATTTATTCAGGCAGCCCAACATACCAACAGGGCTTAATTTGTAAACCAATCGATGCCAGAACGCAAATAGCGTGTGGGCCGGGTGGGGAACACGCATGCTCACAAGACAAGAACCTGACAAGTTGTTTAATAACATAAAATATATTTTGATAGCAAAGAAAAGAGTCTTAACATTTATTAAACATTACTTCTGTATTTACAACCCCACCCCCACCAAAAAAAACATCAAAATTGTGCTTTGACAAACTCATCGATAAAACTAAAACATTTTGCCAACGCGAAAAAGGGTGCAAGTATCATTCTCGCTTTGAGTTTTGTTGCATTAGTGCCGTGGGTGACGAGCGTCCAGAGCGTCATAAAAACAGCAGCGGAGCAGTTATTTATGCATCGTCTCAGCAGCAGAGGGGAGCGACACGGCTCAAGCATGGCTCCCAAAACGACAATACAGCCATAACTTTATTATTAGTAACGCCAAAATTACACCACACGCGTTACGGCTCCGCCCCGCTCCGGTCCGACCTCCGCAGCAAATACGCACCCATTATAATCAATGACAGAATTTACACTGGCTCCGCACGGCGGCGGCGAGCTGCGGAGAGCGGACGGCAGTCCGTCAAAATTAGAAATTTTTCTATTTCTGCCGGACGCCGGAGCTGTGCGGAGTCAACTTTTGAAGATTACGTCGCACCAACAGGAAAAGGAACGAGCACAACTTCCGTATTTACAAAATAAAATCACCACGGGCGGACTTAATCCTAGCTCTATACGGATTTATTTGTACAAAAATGCTTTCAAACTATCATTTATGACTACGCCTACAAACGCAATACAATAAATAAATAAATAAATAAAGTATTTTATTCTGAAATGTAATACATCACTTCCTGTTGCTCAAACCATGTCCTGTCGCTCATTTACGAGAGAAGATCAAGGCAGCAGTCTCTACTGTTGTTCTCCTTCTTCCACCGAATGAATTGTTTTGTTCTGACTTACTTATTTATCACTTGATTTATCGCGCGATCCCGCAAATCCCGCGCATGCGTCTAGGAGCGGCGCATGCAGGCGGACCTGAGCTGAGCGGAGGTAGTGGAAATTGGAGTTTGAGACGCTCAGCTGCGACCTGCGGAGCGGACCGTATGTAGTGTAATTTTGGGGTAAGACTGAGAGTTGCCGGAACGTACCCTGACAAAATAAGAGTTCCTGGATCCAGCTCAAATTAAGCACTGCATACCACGTTATTTATAAAGAACGTAAAAACAGCAACAAGGCTAACCAAAGTGCTGAACAGCAAAACAAACAAGCAAAGGACCAGTGGTGTCAAAAGTATTCACATTCATTACTCAAGTAGAAGTATAGATACTGGGGTTTAAAATTACTTCTGTAGAAGTAGAAGTATCAACTCTAGCTTTTTACTCAAGTAAAAGTAAAAAAGTACTGGTTTCAAAACTACTTAAAAGTATAAAAGTAAAAGTAGCGTAAGAAAAAGCAACAACAAAGACAAATGCTTAGGCTGCACCACACATACTATTGTATACAACCCCACCTCCCCCACAAAAATCATTTTTTTAGACTAGATTATATTATATTGTTAATGTTGAAAAACTAGGGGTGCACTAAGCTACCTGTCTTAACTGCATATATGCCCATTGAAAATAGGGTTGCCAACTCCTTGATAAATAAATAAGGGACACCTCTCGGCAGGGCTGGTCACCCCATTTAACCCCCCCCCCCACACACACACACACACACACACACACAAAACACCCTGCCTGCCCCTCCTCACTTTGAAATCAACCTGAATTCATTTGGATACGTGTTTTTGAATTATAAAAATATGTATAAACAAATTATTACACAATTAACCATTTATTTTTAGTGCAAATAGAATTGCCAGAAACAAACATATCTTTTGAAAATTATGTATCTTTCTTAAACAGACCTCTGTCCTGCTTAATAACTTAAAACAGTATTAAATAACAAAAAATCAATACGAACATTCTGTAATAGTGCATTTAGTGCAACGTGCAAATAAAGTTTGTAGTAAATCTGTAAACATAAACACATTGTGCCTCAAAGGCCATGGCTTTCCACTTGTAGTAAAAATAAAAAACTTGTAAACTAAAACAGTGGAACGTTACATTATGGAGTCAACCTATTTTTTCCATTTGTTTTTCTGCTGAGATCGTGCTGCAGCAAGGAATGCTCTGTTTTTCAGTGCCAAAGAGTAAAACTCTGAGCAAGACATTTCATAATTTAGACTGACAATGAGCTCACTTCTAATTAGTTCAGTAGAACATTTGTTTTGCACATCAGTCCACTTACTTTTCATGAAAGAGAAAATCCTTTCCACAAACCCAGTGGAAGATGGGATGCTGAGGACAAAGGATACAACAGCCTGGATGTTGGGGAGGTCAGCTGCCTGAAGAACTTGCATCCACTTCTCTGCTGTTCCCTGGGACTGCCACCTTTCTTTCTCCTGAGGTGAGGTGGTGAGGTGGTCTATCAGGCTGTTTGCAGTCACACATTCCTCATACAGCTCATCCATAGACATGTTCAGCCTGCCAAAAGGTGTTAAAGTTCATTAGTGATACATAGCCTAGGTTATGTAGTGATAAATAAATGGAAAAACGTGTATTGTTTATATTTATAATTTAGCATTGTATTTAAACTACATTTTGAAATGTATTTATTAATTTACCTATATGAACTGTGTTTTTTTAAAGATGGACAAGGTTGTATGTTTGCATAAAGTAAATTCACAATTATGTATTTATTTGTACGTGTCAATTGTACACTTTTGTTTATAACTATCAATAATTAAACATGGTTCACCACTACACTGGAAATTATTGAATTTTTACCTGCCAACCAGGTGAAGACTCAGTGATCTTCTCCACTTCCTCAAAGGATATTTTTCCAGATGGCAGTTTTTTTTTTTTTTACATACCATATCTGCCTCTGGTGTTGCCCGGTGCAGAACAAATTGGTCAAGGGTTCTCCTGGTTTTGTTGTCTTTCACGTTTATATTTATTATACAACATTAGTATGTTACTAGGTCACTAGAAGTCAGTAATCAACTGATAAAAAAAACAAAAACTTTCAGCTTACCTCAATTATTAGGCATGTAACGAGATCTCGTTGTACGAGATCTCGCGATATTAAACTCCCGCGATATCTCTCGTTGAGAGGTAACGTTGTCTCGCGAGACGCTAATGCTAGCGCTAGCAGAGCCCCTAACAAGTCAGCGTCACGGACAGCATGGCTTCGCCGGATGAAGTTGCTATAGAAGACGCCCCAACTACTGATGGAGGGTCCCGGTCCCGCATACGCTTCTACATTGATGGAGGGTCCCGGAGCTGCCGACGCTGCCCCGGATGTAAAGACACACGCGTGTGACCGGTGTTGCCAGATAGAGTCCCACCCACCCAAAGCACTCTTTACCCGCAAAAGTCAGAAGGAAAATCGCGGTGAACCGCCCAATCTGGCAACACTGGTGAGTGACGACGGCTGCTGATGCGGATATTTATGTTCAATTTTTGGAAAGTCCTGCGTGAATATCTATATTCTACAAAAAAAACGGCAAAATGAAAGAAAAGTAACGAGGCTATTTTTAAAAAGTAAGGAGTAGAAAGTACCAGTAATTGCGTGAAAATGTAAGAAGTAGAAGTATAAAGTAGGCTGAAAAATAATTACTTTACTAAAGTATAGATAACTAAAATTTGTACTTAAGTAAAGTAACGAAGTATTTATACTTCGTTACTTGACACCTCTG